>MU225326.1:1858653-1905150 GCA_018584345.1 Thuja plicata | reverse complement strand
CTTGAAATTTTTGCTTGATTTCACTTGGAGAGAATTAGAATTGCCTCTTGCGTCTTATGCTTGATGGTTAGAGAAAATGAGAGGAGAAAGCTTCCTTTTATATGAAACTAGGGCACAATCTTCTAGAGAGGCCGACATAGGAGAATTAAATTCCAATTAGACCCATGCCCCTAGAAGAGGACCTGTATTAAATATAATTTAATATTTGCCACTTTGGAACCCAAAATAGCCGACCTGAAAGCGGGAAATGAATTTTTGATGACCTCCGACAGTTGACAAGCTTCTAGATTTGAAAGGGGGACCCAGGTCAAGGTTGAGATCGACCCTAACCTAGGTCAAGGTCGAGGTCGACCCTGACCTAGGTCAAGGTTGAGGTAGACCTTGACCCAGGGGGTTAGAACCCTTGGAAAATGTGTTAGGTGGGATAGGTGCCCGGAGAGGCCCAATCAGGGTCCTAAATAGGCACAGAAGTAGGAGATGATGCAGAAATGAGGGGACGTATGATGGTGGTCAAAAAAATCCCCTAAGGAGGGATAAACATTCTTATCATGGAAGTGCTTCCATTTTAAGATGATACAGAAGGTCATAGTAGATAACTCTTTTTAAACTCATGAGACTGAAACCTTTAAGTAATGCATATCTTATTCAAACAATACAATATAGAAGCGAGGATCTCTTGTAGGATTTCTAGGAAAATAAGAAAAATTAAACCCCATCATAGCATTCATTCAAATATAGTCATCAAATCACTCAAACCCCTCATGAAACTCTTGAAAGATAAAAAAATAAAACTTTAAAGAGAATAGTAAACCTTAAGAAAAAACATCATATCCCTTACAGAAATATAGAAGACCTTGCAAAACTTGTGACTCAAACAGAAATTAAATGTCTTCCAAATATGATGAGTTGGGAATCAAAAGAGATGGTTTCTCGCTCAAAAAACCATACCTTGTAGCCAAGACTGGTATTTTAAAACTAAATTTTATAAGTCTTTTGACTGAATCTTCATTGATTTGTTGTCCCTTTGGATTGGGAAGACCACTACCTCTTTCCTTACCCTCGATTCCCATATTTACTTGAAAACATTTCTTACCCTTTCATTACTTCTCTTTCCTCTTTGAAATTTGTTCATAAAAGAAAATATGTCTTTGATCACTGAAACCATGTGGAAACTCTTTGAAAATTTTACATGAAACTCTCTATTATTAAAATAATATGTTGTTCTCTATAAATATCTACAACCTTGTTTACAATTACCCCTATTTTTCTCTAAATCGGAAAGAAAGTTAAACACACAAAGCTCTTATTTAGAGGAGTACCTAAGGTGAGAAGTGTGTATAATAAGCGCACCAATGAAGATATTCTCGCGAGGCCTCCTCCATTTTTGCAGAGAATGAGAAAAATGACTATAGATTTTTTTTCCCTTGGCTAAAGCCGAGCGAATAAGACCTATTGTAAAATGGGCATTTCTCAGCCTTTTCCTCTTCAACCCTCATTCTATTTTTCCGCCAATCCTTTCGCACAAATGGAAATTACTATTTTTTGGTATTTTTTTATACCACACCACAAAAGCCTCCATTCTACGATTATTATCAATTAATTAAAAATAACATTTTATTTCAATGATTAATTCATTAATTTTTATTTTTGATTAATCGGTAATTATAATAAATAATTTATTTTTTGTGATGCATAGAAGGTGTCATATTTATTTTGTCTTTATTTTTTAATTTAAGACAATTAAATAATTGTTCAAATGTGAGCCATATGCATCCATGCTAGTGTGTGTACAGACAATCTGAAAACCCTAGATAGAAAAAAAAGATAAGGATTATGATAGTATATCAAAGTGAAGGGTAATTTGTTGATATAAGCTTCCATTTGTACTAAGATAATTGAAATGTTAAAGATTTTGTAATGAGCGTCTGGATGGGAAATATGTAGACTTTTAAATTATATAAAAAAGAGATCATTAACTTATCATTAAGGGTCCATATTTGAAGCCTGATGTATATACTATGAATTAAACCATTTAGTGGAATCCTAAAAAGTAAGAATTAAATTATTTTTTATTAATTTGGATTAATTTTAGCTATGGATTAGGAATGTTTCCATTATACTTGACTAACGAGATTAGAATTACTAAAATGCAATAGCTATGTAGTATGTAATAATACCTCATTATTTTAATCTAATGAAAGAAATTTTAAAAATGTGTCAATAATGTCACATGGAAGGTCAAAACAGTGTTCCAATGTATCAAGATGGTGCAGTGATCATATGCAGGGGACAACAAAGATGCTTCTCAAAGTAGCGATTAGGGGTGTAGTAGGAAAATAGTGTGAAATAGTGACACATTGCTAGATACCAAAAGGGGCAGTAAGAGACTATAATATGACAAAGATATTCTTTCTATAAAAAGACAATGATCTAATGAGCTAGAGATAGTGAAATTCAAGCCCAAAAAGAGGCAAGAAAAAACACAGACAGGAAGAATGCATTCAAGTCAAGATCCAGATGTATTCAAATAGGGAAAATGACCATCTCAATCTTAGAAAAAGAACACATCATTTGAAGAACAAAATAAATAATTACAAATAAAAACAATGACACAGTCACTTAGATGAATTTTAAAATGCAACATTAATCTAACGAGAATAGTTACCATTTAGAGATATTGGCAAATAGTGGCTGGAATAATCTTCACACAATAAGTCTATTGGCAAACACACATTATTGGTGAAATGCAACTTCTAAGAATATAAGTATATGATATTATCAAATGTTAATGTGTAAAGGAGTATTAATCATTAATTTAGTCATTTTTATTATAAGGGTGACTAATTATTTAGTCATTTATTTGGTCATTTTACTCTGTGACCAAATTGGTCATTTATTTAGTCATTTTACCCGATGACCAAATTGGTCATTTATTTAGTCATTTTAGTTGTGATTTTACCCGATGACCAAATTGGTCATTTATTTAATCATTTATATTTTTGAATTGCAAAAAAGGGTAGAACATGATCAATTTTAGTCACATGAGCTAAAAAATTTAGTCACGTGACTAAAAGTTTTACTCATTTGGTCATTTATTGCCCAAATTCTACTACTGTGTTCCCAGGGATGTGGTTGTAGTTGAGATATATAAAATAAGAGGTTTCCCCAGAATTGATCTTTGAGACTTGGCTTATCTTTATGATTTTATACCTTTTTCTACTTGGGTTATTTTGTTGAAGTTCGTAACCTTATTTTATGTCACAATCATGTATGTATTATTTTATTGGGTGTCTCTATGATGTGAAATTAGGTGTTTCTAAGTATTGATTATTATGTTATTTAACCATAACATGTGACACTCTTTTCTAAGTTGAGTTTTGATTTGTTCACTTGGTCACCTCGTTTCTTTTGATGTACTAATTTATGATTTGACTAATGGGTTTGGAATATATTTTAATCCATTTTTTGAGAGAGATGCTTTGTTATGATACCATGTGGATTTGGTACTTTTTTCTATTGAGATGTCCAGTATGGGATGCATGGTCTGGATCCTTGTATAGGATGTATTATTCTTTGTTATGCTCCAACATTTGCATTGGTGATTTTCATGACTTGATGTTTTACGAGAAGTCTTTCATGGATTTGGTTTCGTTTTCCCTTTGTTTATTTTGTTGGGATAATTAGGGTAGGTTATCTAGGAGCATAGAGGGGAAGTGGCTTGAAATGGGGGCCAAGGCCCTAAGAGTATACTAGGGTAACTCATTGTAAGTGACCTAATAAGTGACAAATTAATAAATCTATTAGGAGAGAAACATTAATAAGGTAATTTTGTCTTCCCACCCATGCCTTGAGTGCTAGTACAGGATAGGATGGGAATGAGAGGAGATGCTTTATTCAGGTCTAGCATAGTTACAATCCTTATTTGTATGAAAGGATTACTGGGCCACATAGAGTCACTTGGGGGCCAGGGTCCAAACAGATTACTAGGATAACTCAAAGGGGGACTTAGGTGATGAAACTTCCATATATGTGTTCTAGGTTCCTACGTGAGCATTTGGTACACTTTATTTGTCTCTTGATCATCTATACTTAAAAACCTTGTAATCCTTTTATTACCATTTTATCTAGTGTACCTTTGCATCAGTCTTTCTTGTTTGATTATTTGAGTGGGGCCTGGTGTTATCTTCTCAATGTAGTGGGAGTGGACCTTTGGTTCCACGAGGTTGAGTGGTAGTGATTCTTATTACCATTGAGATCCGACGTTTGTGACTTTATGCTTGGATGATCCTTGATGTTTCTTATATCTTCTTGTTCATTTCTTGGAGATTTTCTTATTTGATATCATGTATTATATGATGTATCGATTTGAAAAAATCTATTCAAGAGATGTATATGTTCTTGTATTGTATTTGTGACTTGATTAATTATTGTTATCCCTACGACATGTATAGTGGAATTTGTAATATCTTGTATACCACAGTGTATTAGTTGTACCATATTGATCTTATCTTTTCTTATGTTGGTAATGAATGTATCTTATGGTTCAGTTGTAATGTACATGTTAGTTTACTTTATAATTGGTGATCCTAGTTCTACATGTTAGTTTACTTTATAATTGGTGATCCTAGTTCATACTTCATCTTGGGTTTTAAAATGAACGTAGGATATATCATGTGATTAGGTTTTGGATGATCTTAGTAGTTTTATTAATGTTCTTAAAGTAACACCACATCTTGGAATCATTGGAAATATTAACTGAGTTAATACACTTTAGTTTTAAGTAATTTTGCACTTGCTTCCACTTTGATATTTTTTAATGTTTAAAAAAAATTATTATGTCAACTTAATGTAAAGTGAGGTTAAGTTCTCATTGGTTTCAGTGTGGGGTATTACATCTGGTATTAGAGCTCGAGTTTGTACAATAGGAACTCTAGGAATTTGTAAGCCCGTTAGGTGTCCTGTAGTAAAAGTTCAAACAAAGACATAGACATATAACCCCTTTATATTTAACCATTATGTTGCAACCCAAACATTATGTCTTTAATTCTCTTATCTTTTTTTGAGATGTTTATCTATTTGTTGGTTATCATAGGTGAAATGTTTGTTGAGGCTCAATCTGTTACTAGAGTCCAAGTTGTAACACTCGGATCTCCGGTTAGATTGTTGCTCATGAAGTTGGTATTGTATTGTGTGAGTGTTGTAATAAGATATGGAAGAATGGGATTAATTAGGAAATTAGGAGGTAATTCATATTAATTTTCACTTACATTGAAATGCATTGTGGATAATTTGGAAATAATGTATGATTTTATATGATATGTGCATTTATAGATTAGGATGTGTGCCTTGTCATAATAAATCAATTGGGTCAAGGACCTAAATCCCCAATTAAATTTTGCATTTCATTCACATGAGAACCATTGTAACTTATAACCCACTTGTAGCATTTTGCAAAAAAATGATTGGATACTAAATGTTTGCAAGTGGAACTCATAATTGCATATGAGTGCATAAAGATTATTATAACAGTGTAGATGATCTGTCTTTCTATTGAGTTTGGGAACATTCTCTAACGCATCCAGGATATTGGATCCCTAGATGTCGTGAAGTGATTACTCCCTTGAGTATGGCTAATACTAGTCACCTTGTTACGTAAAATGTCCTTTTGATTGATGAATTTATTTTGGTTATTGATGAATCATTCATATTGTGTGAGGGATAACAATGAGTTTTTGAGCTTTCTTGTGCTTGGATTAGTCACCTAACTCTCTTTTTGCTATCTATTTTGTGACACTGGTCACACTTGATTTACTGTTGAAATCACTCGAGTGTATTTATAATTTAATGTTGAACTTGGGATTCTGCCACTTGTGTTTTTCCTTTTCAAATTTTATGGTGGCTATTTCAAATGTTTGATATTGTTAGCTCGATGTTTTGATAAGTGATGTTTCTGTCATGTTCACTTATGGACCTCTCATAGTATGTGTAAGAGAGGACATCATAGAGAATTGTACTATATTTTGTATGTACAACAAAATGCATTGTGTATCGTACAACCTTACATGAGTGTTGCATTAACTAGGTTTGCATGAACTTCTCAACTTATTATTTGATGTAGATATGAATGTGTGCTTTACACAATTGATTACTAGATGTATTCTATTATGTTGAATGAATAAATGATCTAGATATATTTAAGAAATTGATAAATGATGAATGATTGATCAATATGATCTTTTTGGTTTATGCTTAAACCAGAATTATATTGCTCTTGGTGACAGGCTATGCATGTCCTTGTGTGAATAGATAATTAGGGAATGTTTTGTATTAATTCTTGCGTGAAGTATGATTGAGTGGTGGTTATGTTCATATGATTATTTGTGTGAAATTTTTAGATTTAATATCTTGTCTTCCAATTTATCCTAGTTATACTTTAAGGCTTCGAGGAGTAAGCCTAATTTTATGGGGGCAGGATGTAAAACCCACTCATCTACCATCTATTCAATTTAGGATGCCAAACCCTCTTAGACCACTTCTCATGTGCATGTTAGATCTTTGGTGATATTTATGTTATTCCAATATCTATTGATGATTCTATTTTTATGTATGATGTTATTGACCCCATACTTGTATGTGTATGGTTGGCATGTATGTTTCATATTCATGTTTGACGTGATTGATATGGCGAGGGACGGAGTTTCAGTTACTTGCTTGTGAGATCCACACGATGTATCAATCCCTATCATTTCTTTTATATATACATGTATACAATATACATGCTCAGCTTTGTGATGACAGGTTTGCAGGTACCAGGCATCTTACTCCCTGAATTGGCAGGATTGAGCGTGCCCTATCACATTATCTCAATGGTAAGAGAGGGGAGATAGCATTCAGGCCCAAATCCCTACCCTAAGCCTACATTTTTTCTAAATATTGGACAAATATTTGATTGACTACCCTAGTTGAATACATCAGGGTGACGTGGATTCGTGAGAATTTTGTGTTTTCTTGTTGGTTTGGTTTTAGTTTATTTTTTTGTTTGGTTGGTTTCAGTCAGACTAATGTTGTATTTTGGCTTATTTTGGTAAAAAATTTAATTAAGTTAATTATTAATATTAATAATTATACCTTTAATAATCTTAAAATATTAATATATAGTTATTTAATTAATAAATATTAATATATGGTTTTTGATTAGGGTAAAAGCAGGTTTTGAAGGGGCCCTGAAACCCTTTACAAGCAGATTTTGGTGGGAATCTAAAACCCGGCTAAGATGAAACTCTGCTAAATAATTTATGTTTTAAACCAGTAGACCAAGGACAGAAAACAACCAGCAACTAACCAAGATGAGACACTAAAACCCTGGTTGCCCAAATAACAGGCTTAAGCCTCACACCATTAATTTAACTAGAGTATTAAAACTCCCCATACAAATATCCATGGTTTTGACATGGAACCCAGAACCAACAAGACCAACATCAAAAGGCAACATTTCCCCAAACCCTGCCTTTAGCCCTAAACAAAAACAACCAGCATCCAAGATGGGCCCTTCAAAACTATCAGCATCCACCTACAAGCACCAACCAGCCACACACAACAAACAATGCCAAGATTAAAAAAAAGGGGGGCAAAACCACAGACTCCCTCTTCCTCATCATTAGTAACATGTCTGATCCCCTCCAGCACCAAAGGAATAGCTCCAACATTGTTCTGGCATCTCAGCACAACCCATTTAGCTTGCAAAAAACCAACCCCGGCCATTTACAGCTTGCCATCGTGTGGTTACATAAATATTAATATATGGTTATTTAATTAATAAATATTAATTAAATGCCCATATTTGATTAAGTGATTTAATTATTAAGTCCTAAATTAATAATTGAGATTCAATTAATATTAAATCCAAATATTGGAAAATAATTGCATAATTGAATTAAGAATATTACCTTCAGTTGCATAATTGATTTAATTAATTAAATTAATATCATACATTTCAAATGCACTTTATCAATAAATTATGACTTTGACTTTATTTTATAAAGTTCAGTTGTGCAAACTTAATTAAAGTTAAAATTGAAATTAAAGTATTTTCTTTTAATTTTAAATTAAAATTTAATTCCTAATTAGGGTTGCACTTTTTCAAAACCTATTTCCTGGTTTTCTATATATCTGAATTGAAGCCATTTGGAGTCATTCAATCAGGTTGAAGGAGAATTTGGGAGATTAAAGAGTTTTTGTAAAGCTTGGGAGTGTTTTAGATTGCTTTGTGCTTCGTGACTATTTCAGATCTATTCTTCAATGTTGAGGTAGGGTTGAAACCTTGATAATTCTAGTTCTTCAGATCCTTGTCTTCTATGCATCATAATTACTAGAATCTTTTGTTTGAAACTTCCTTGTATGTTATTGTGTGTTTGAATTATTAAAAAACTGAGAAATAGGTTGTTAGATTAAATCTATGGTTTTCCCTTCCTTGTTTGTGTCACATCTATGTTTTGGGCATTAGGGTCTCATTAAATATGTTAGTTTTCAAGAAGGGCATTTTCTAATTTCCCAATTAGGGTTTCAGGTGATATTCGTTTATCATAAAATAATTTCATATCCTCCTTATAAAAAATTGAAATTCCTGCCTATAGATCCAAATCTACATGGAGAAACTAGGAAAGTGGAGAAAAATGCATGCTTTAGAAGAAAATAAATTATATAATATATTTTGGTTATGCATGATTCATTTTTTAAAAAATATATATATATTCCCTTTTTCAATTAATTGTATTAAAAATATACATATTGTCAAAAATGCCCTCTTGGCTCTGCATGTAATTATTTTATTTTTTTAAATTAAAAAGAAAAAAATATATTTGTTATTATTGCATGGTCTCCTTTTAAAAAAATATATTAATAAATAAATAAGTATTATTTATTTATTTTGAAAATTTGTTATTACAAAAATGATGAGATAAATAAATGTATTTTATTAATTGTGTAAGTTTAAAAAAAACAAATGAATAAATAAATTTTATTTGTTTTATAAAATAATAATAATAATAACAATTAAATAAATGGTTTGTGGGGTGGCGGGCCCTCAACCCCCGCTCCCCACTGTTGCCCGGCAGCATTGTCGGCACGACAGAGTACTCTCGTTGGTAGTACCTGTCATGGTCGGCAAGGGGCTATGTAGGGAGTGGTGGGGATCGTCCCCCCCCCCCCCCCCCCCACATATTCTATTATATGCTTCGTTTTATTTTTTAAAGTTTTTTTATTTTTAATGAATTTTTATTAATTGTTTAAATTAAAATTTAATTATATTGTTAGTTAAATTAAAATAAAATAGTTTATTTTTCTTTTAGTTAATGATTTATTATTATTATTTTAAATAATATAAATTTATTTATATAAAGTTTAATATAGATTCATTTTTACGAGCTTGAGTTGGTAATATTTTTATAGCCAAAGTTTAGTTAATTTAATTAAGTTATAATTTGGATTATAATTAATTAATTTAGAAAGGTGTTAAAATTGAACAAAAATAGAGTATTACTATTGGCCCTAAACTAGAGTTATGTTAATACTTTGTAAAATGAATTTATATTAATACTTAATTTGAAGAGGAGTCTTATTTTAAGATAATTATGATCTAAACTTATGTAATAACCAGATAATGTCATATGGTTGAATTTATTAAGATACCAAATACAGCCCACATGTGTACTTTATGATATGTTGACTTGGTTTTGACTATTTGTCAAGTATGGATAGAATGTCGTCCTAGGAGGAATTGATCTTTTAGACTTGGCTTATCTTTATGATTTTATACCTTTTTCTACTTGGGTTATTTTGTGGAAGTTCATAACCTTCATTTATGTCACGATCATGTATGTATGGTCCTTTTGGGTGTATCTATGATGTGAAATTAGGTGTTTCTGAGTTTTAATTATTATGTTTTTTAACCATAAGAGGTGACAACGTTTTCTAAGTTGAGTTTTGATTTTTTCACTAGGTCGCCTCGTCTCTTCTGATGTATGTTTGGAGAGAGATGCTCTGTTATGATACCACGTGGATTTGGTACTTGTTCTATTGAGATATCTAGTATGGGATGGATGGTATGGATCCTTGTATAGGATGGATTATTCTTTGTTATGCTCCAACATTTGCAATGGTGATTTTCATGACTTGATGTTTTACGAGAAGTCTTTCATAGATTTGGTTTTGTCTTCCCTTTGTTTCTTTTGTTTGGAGCATTAGAGTAGGTTATCTATGAGCATAGAGGGAAACTAGCTTGCAATTGGGGCTAGGGCCCTAAGAGGCTACTAGGGTAACTCATTGAAAGTGACCTAATAAGTGACAACTTAATAAATTTATTAGGAGAGAAATATTAATAAGGTAATTCTGTGTTCATACATGTGCCTTGAGTGCTAGTACAGGCTAGGATGGGAGTTAGAGGAGATGTTTGATTGAGGTCTAGCATAGTTAGGATCCTTATTTGTAAGAAAGGATTACTATGCCACATAGAGTCACTTGGAGGCCAAGGTCTAGAGAGACTACTAGGGTAACTCAAGAGTGAAATTATGCGATGATACTTCCCTATATGTGTTCTAGGTTCCTACATGAGCATTTGGTACACTTGATTTTTCTCTTGATCATCTATACTTAAAAAATTTCTAATCCTTTTATTACCATTTTATCTAGTGTACCTTTGCATCAGTCTTTCTTGTTTGGTTGTTTTAGTGGGGCCTAGTGTTATTTTCTCACCATGATGGGAGTGGACCTTTAGTTCCACGAGGTCGTTTGTTAGTGATTCTTATTACCATTGAGATTCAACGTTTGTGACTTTATGCTTGGATGATCCTTGATGTTGCTTTTATCTTCTTGATCATTGCTTGGAGATTTTCTTATTTGATATAATGTATTATATGATGTATCGATTTGAGAAATCTATTCAAGATGTATATGTTCATGTATTGTATTTGTGACTTGATTCATTATCGTTATCCATGCGACATGTGCAGTGGAAATTGTATTATCTTGTATACCATGGTGTATCAGTTGTACCATATTGATCTTATCTTTGCTTATGTTTGTAATGAATGTATCTTATGGTTCAGTTTTAATGTACATGTTAGTTTACTTTATGATTGGTGATCCTAGTTCATACTTCATCTTGGGTTTTAAAATGAACGTAGGATATATCATGTGAGTAGGTTTTGGATGATATTAGTTATTTTATTAATGTTGTTAAAGTAACACCACGTCTTGGATTCCTTGGGGATATTGACTGAGTTAATGCACTTTAGTTTTAAGTTATGTTGCACTTAATTTCGCATCAATATTGTTTAACTTTTATTAAAAAAAAATATTACGTCAACTTAATGTAAAGTAAGGTTAAGTTCTCATGGGTTCGAAGGCAGAGTGTTACAACATTTGACATAGATAATGTTGAAAAGCATCTAATAGACTAGAAATGTTATTCTATTATATGATATAAGTGATGGTAAAATAATGATAAACCTTATAGATATCATACACTGAAGATATTCATGCCTAGAATAATCAGCCGAAAGTATTTGCAGTGATAAAAATCAGACATCAAGGTTTAATGCCATGTCATTAAGTTGAAGCAACATATTTAAACCAAATAATTTTCAAAGACAATAAAGTCAGTGATAATAAGACGTAGTTGAATTTCTTAATAAATCAGCAATAATTGAAGTAATGGTTGACTTCTATGTTGATAGATATGAAGATTAAATAACAGCTACTAGTGTGTTGATCAATGATTAATATATGAAGAACAAACAGTAATTATCGGTTACAATAAACACTTATTAATGTCAATAAACAACAACTTTCCTAACTAATATGAGATGTGGTTAAAGACATCAATGTTAGCTAATGAAATAGTGTGAACTATTAACAAAGAGGTGTGATCTCTTATATGAAGAGGTGTCTCTTTATAAGATATTAAGATATAAATATAATATGAAATATTGTGCTTTAGTATGGGTTGTGATGGAGTGATAGTGTTAATATTTGTAGCTTCAGTTGTATGATCATTAGAATACATATAATATATGTTGATTAATAATAATATAATATATATGTTAAATTATTATTAATCATATGAAATTTAATATTCAAGTTTTAAATTATTATATTATTCTTAATTAATAATTGATTGATGAAACATTATAAGATTGATTAAATTATCATTAATAAGAAGAGGCATGTCCTTTCTTATAAATAATAATGAATAGACATGTCCCATGAATGTACATGTCTCTCCTATCCTCATTCCAAATATAAATGAAAGAGATATTGTTGCATTTGGAACACACATACAATATGGAGTGTTATTACATTTGCAGCTTATATCCTAAAACTTAACATGGTATCAGAGTCAGAATGCAAATGTATGAGAATAGTTACTTGATAGTGAATGTGTGACTGTCTCATAAAATACAGTCTCAGTGAAAGGACCATATCTCACAAATCCACCGTTGGAGTTTTCTAAATTTTGGGTATGTTGATGAAAAACCAATTTCTAAGAATCTCACTGAAGCGATTAGAGAGAAACTGATGGTTTCAAAAGTTATGACCGACTGTGTATGGGTCTATGTGAAATTCCTAAAAGCATCTTTCATTAAAGAGATATATTAATTTTTTATGACCATGGTAAAGCATTAAAAAAGAAGCACATATTCAAGGAGGGGTGTCTATTTCTATAAATAAATCATTAATTATAGAGTGTCACCTCTCTTGGAACAATCAAGTCATTTCACAAGAAGAAATGATAATTTTTCAATGATATAAGAGTGAGAATTGTACATTGTGGGGGGGATAATAACCAATGTTACATCTCCATTTGAACCATCCTTAGTGGGGAGAGAACTCAAAGGGGAGATGTCTCTCAAATAATATGAGAAGGTGTTTTATAATTTGATGTATATGGACCTTCATTGAAGCAACTTGTGTCAAGGATGTTGATGTGCAGATACTTGTATGTATTATCCTTGAATATTACATGTATCTACTCAATGTAGTCTCTTTGTCATTTGTAATTCTATATGTACTATAAGAGACATTTTCCTTGATCTTTTCTAGAGATGTTCTTGTAGGAAAAAGAAGATTGATATCAGATTCAGAGGGATTTTGACACTTCAGAGATAACTTTGGATGGGGAGCTCAGAAGATTGATATCAGATTTAGAGGGAGTCTGATAGTTTATCTTAAGCAACCTTGGATGAAAAGATCAACAGATTTATATCTTCTCAATGAGTTCTTCTTTGTGAGAGAAGTTCGAGGTTAAATCCCTTGTTTCCACCCTCTACACTGAGGCATGGTGGATGTCATGTGTATGACTCTATGTTTTTAATGGGCCTACCCCCTGTGTATATCATGAGGAAGTGATGAATTCCAAATGATTATCACTTGTATTTGTAAGAATTATTGAAAGATGATGATCTTACAATAACTTGACCTTCTATTGTGATAGAGATCTTGTGATGGTTGAAACATATCATAATAGATAGAACTTGTGGATAGAATCGCCGATTGAGGTAATCTACATTAAATCTTGAGAAGCTTGTGGATAGAATCATTGATTGAGGTAATCCAATTGAGAACTTATGGATAGAATCGCTGATGGAGGAAATCCACTCTCAAGCTCGTGAGTTTATGGATAGAATTGTTGATGGAGGCAATACACATGAGATCTTGTGGATAGAATTGTCGATGGAGGCAATCCACCTGAGATCTTGTGGATAGAATTGTGGATGGAGGAAATCCACCTAAGATATTGTGGATAGAATCATCGATAGAGGAAATCCACATGATATCTTGTGGATAGAATCATCGATGGAGGCAATCCACATCTTGAGACTATGTTTCTATTGATTACATCATGAGGATGATGATTTTATCGCTTACATCATATAATTGATGTTGTCAAGTGTCATATAAGTGTTTACATTGGATTGATTTATCCTCCATAGCTAAGAGAGAGTGTTGATGTTTTGCATAGCTATGGTGAGCATCATAAGCGTTGACACACGAGACCACTACACATTATGTTTGATCATCCTTCCTAGCTAAGACAGAGTGTTAATGTTTGTAGCTTCAGTCATATGATCATTAGAATACATATAATATATGTTGATTAATAATAATATAATATTTATATTATATTATTATTAATCATATGAAATTTAATATTCAATATTATATTATTATATTATTCTTAATTAATAATTGTTAGATGAAACATTATAAGATTGATTAAATTATTATTAATAGGAAGAGGCATGTCCTTTCTTATAAATAATAATGAATAGACATGTCCCATCAAGTGACATGTCTCTCCTAGCCTCATTCCCAATATAAATGAAAGAGAGATTGTTTCATTTGGAACACACATACAACATAGAGTGATATTACATTTGCAGCTATCCTAAAACTTAACACATAGTAAAGAAATGAATAGAAGATAAAAGAGACTATGAAAGTATACTTTCAAATCAATCACTCTAAAATATATATGTATACTTACATATATTAAATTAGAGAAGGATAAGTCATAAGAAGGATCATATGAGAAGTCATTGAATAGAGGAAAAGAAGAGCGATGCATTAGGAATGTTGTTAAGGCATTTGTGCAGGTGATAGTAGAATCTAGGATTATAAAGAAAAGTTGAGACAAGAGTGCTCTCCAAGTAAGAGGGTGCGGACTGTAAGGGGATTTTTTTCTAATCTCAAGATGGTCATATTTGTGTCTAGTATAGGACTCAATCTTATGATAGTAGGTCCAAGGTGTTCTTGGATCTAGCACTTTCAATTGTATAAGGATCATGCCAGATGATGAGAGTCTCTTGGAGAAAGATATCTTCCATGATTGGGATCACGTGAGAAGGGTATGCTTCCATGAAAGAGGGAGTAGCTAGAGGATTTGATTCATTTGATCTTTGAGGATCTTGTTCATATTGGTTTAGAGGGAGCAAACCATGCCGAGATGGTTTCTCTAGTGATCAGGAAATTGTAGCATTTTTCTCTGAGATGGAGAAATTTGAGGTGTTAGCCCTTGTAATGATTTTTTCTTTGAGACAAAGAAATTTGAGGTGTAATCCCTTTTAAAAAATTTCTTTGAGACAAATAAATTTGATGTGTTATCCATTGTAATGAATTTTTCTCTGCGACAAATAAATTTGAGGTGTTATCCCTTGTAATGCATTCTTCTCTGTGAGATAAAAGTTTGAGGTGAAATCTCATGTTTCACCCTCTAGGAGTAGCAATGGTGGATCCACCCTCTTGGAGTAGCCATGGTGGATGTCATGTGAGAGAATCCATTACTTATCACTTGTGTTCATTCACCCTCTAGGAATAGCCATGGTAAACGTCATGATGAGATGATGACATCATGTTGAGTAATTCCGTGATGGGCACTTGTGCTCATTTTCATTTCCATTCATGGGAGTAGCCATGATGGATCCACCTTCTGGGAGTAGTCATGGTGGATATCAATACCTAACTCAGATATCGAGAAGGATTTCTTCCTAGCTAAGAGGGGGTGTTAGTGTTATTGTAACTATGGTCAGATTCCTTCAGGCCAACGTAGATAACATAAAGGTTGTGATAATATAATTATTGTGATATAATAATTATATTGATAAAATTAGTGTGATATAATAATTATATTGATAATATAATTATTATATTATTATTGTGAGATAATATAATTATTATATTATTATGTGATAATATAATTATATTGATTATATAATTATTAAATCAATAGAGCTACATGTGAAAAGTGGTGACCCTTGGAAGGGGCACTACTAATAAGAACAAAGGAAGAATAAATCTTCATCTCTCATTATCCAATATACACACAATACATTGCAAATTGAATATATTATAGATCAAACATATACAATCAAAAAAAACATAGTACATGTCACTTATTTTTTAGAGAATTTGTGAGATTTCATAGGTTATCAAAGAGCATTATTTCAGATAGAGACAATAAGTTTGTTGGTTACTTTTGGAGAGCACTTTGGAGGAAGCTAAAGACTGAATTGAAGTTTAGTTCTACATTTCACCCATGGACAGATGGACAAACAAAGGTAGTAAATAGGATTTTGGGGAATTTGTTAATGTGTTTGGTTGGAGAGAAGTTTGGGAATTGGGATTTATTTCTATCACAAGTAAAATTTGCATATAATAATTCAGTAAATAGGAGTACGGGGAAGATACCATTTGAGATAGTTACTAGGATGAATCCTAAAGGAGTATTAAAGTTAAGGGATATCAATCATGAAAATAAGAGAAGTGCAGAAGCAGAGATGTTTCTAGATCACATGAAGTCATTGGTGTTGATCTCTAAGTTTTGTTGATCATTAGTGTCCCACACTTAGTCATTTATCTAGGCAGGTTAGCCGCTCATCACTGCAGCCAAGCTATCTAGTATAGGCCGAGCTATATGGCATAGTCATTGCCGAACAGTTAATGGTTTCTGAGTGACTCAAAAATCAAGCAAAAGTTGATCATGTTCATGCTGAGCGCCAGAGTCTTAATGTGTTGAGCAAGACAATTTTGACATACATGTTAGGAATGGAACAAACTTGAAGGTAAATTTTTTTGGGCTGACTTAGCTAAGCATTTAATGTTTTTAACAGGATAATTACACATTTAATTATTTGATCTCACTACGTGGAATGGAGCCAATCAGAAAATTGGATTGCCCAAGAGGCATAAGCATTTGATCCTGATTGTTGACCTAGACCTAATTGACAGATCTGTAGATTATATTAAGATTGCTTCTTAACCTAATTTGTGTGTGAAAAGAGAGAGAAGGTGTATGCATACATGAGAGATGTGTGAAGGGATATTTTGATAGAAGAAGCATAGATCTTGCAGAGTGAAAGTGCAGTGAGTAGCAGAGTAAAGATATATCAGATTATTAGATCAGAGAAGGTATTGAAAAGAGGAGATCTGTTATCAACATTAGAGTGCATATCAAAGGATTAGATCTTGAGATATTCTAACAGGTGTATCAGGTGAAATCTCTTAACAGAGTGGTTCTAACAGACCTTTCTAAACTGCTTAGCTGTGTGCTTACTTTGTTGTAAGTTTAAATCCTTTTACAAGGTAGATTTTAATGATCTGTAGCTCTTACCGGGCAGACCTTTAACTAGGTAGATTACATATTGTGATCAAAACTTTGCAGCCCTAACAGGAACACTTTATTGCTGTAGTAGTGAAGCTTTTTGTGGGTGTCATCCCCACCCTATTTTTACCTTATTGGGTTTCTGGGTTACCAAATTATGTGTATTGAGCTATTTATTTACTGTCATGGATGTTACTAGTTGATAGATCAATTACAGTTATGTATGATTGTGGATCGTTTGGTTTTAAAGGATAAAAGTTTTAAGATCTGATTCACCTCCCCCCCCCCCATCTCAGTATCTTTCTTTCCCATATTGTATTTCCAACAATTGGTATCAGAGCTCAGTTCTCCTATAAAAGGTTTTAATCAGCTTGAGAGTATAGATCTAGAGATGGAGATTTACAAATTGGGAAAATTCATTGAGAATCAAAAGATTGAAATTCAGCTAGCATTACATCAGCTTGAGACAGAAAGATAGGAATTGAGGAAATCCTTGATATCTAGGAAATATTTGGCCAAACAAATAAATAACACTCATTATCAGGAAGAAGACACTGCAAATCTATTTCAGAATGGAAACTCTACTGAGAGCGATGCAGCAATTTCAGATCTACTAGAAAGGAACAATATATTGTGTGAAGAAGTCAGAAAATTGAAAAGAGAACAAGAAATGCAAACAGTAAGAATATGTGAAGTAGTGGAACAAAAGAAGAAAGTTGAAGATGAAAAAGCTATGGCTGAAGAAGGAAAAAGAATGATGACTATCAGACATGATGAAAGGATGCATGAAGTACAAATGATAAAAAATAATCAGGTTGACATGGTGAATCAACTGCTACTTGCAAATTAGGAGATCAGCAGGAAAGACATGGAAATGATAAATCTGAGATCTGAGAATAGTCAATTGAAAAATGAATTGAGATCTGAGAAAGAACTGAATGAAATATTGAACAGACCTAATGAAGCTTTGAATCATTTTGAAAACTTGATGGAAGCATCAAAGAGATCTAAATATTCTTCTAGATTAGGTCACATCGAACAACGAACATCTACTGAGAAAAGAGAATCATCTAAGAATGGTGAAAAGAGGAGTGCAAAGTCAAAGAACAACAAGCCTGTATGCCAACATTGTCGAAAACTAGGACACACTGCAAACATCTGCTGAAGCAAAAATGATAAGTCCAATCCTAAACCTAAGTTCAATGTTTATTGCTTTAAATGTAATAAGTTTGGACATCAAGCACATGAATGTTGGGCAAAGGCAAATAATGCATCTCCCACACCTAGATTCAATGGGTATTGTTACAATTGTCAAAAATTTGGACATAGAGAACAAGATTGCAAATATAATGCTAAACAACAATAGACATCAAAGACACAAGAAAAACCACCAAGGAAAGGTAACACTTACAATTGGGATTACAACGCATGAAATAGTTGTCATTACTGTGGTGAGTATGGGCATGTTCCAGAAAAATGCATAAAGACACACTTCAAAGGAAAATCTAAGAGTTGTCTGAATGGAAGCCTTGTTTTCTATAACTGTCTGAAAATTGGTCACACTAGGAAGGATTGCAAGACAAGGGTACCTTCTCCTACTGTTGAGGAAATTAGAGCACAAATGAACTGAACATGGGTAAGGAAAATAGAACCGAGCAGCAGTGAAGCTACTGAAGCTGAGGTCACCCAATCCAATGGATCAGGTGATCACACCATCACTAATTAAGCAAAGGAAGGTATGTAAGGAACTATGTTTATATCTCATATCTTTTATCAGTTCCTAACATATAAAGTGCAATAGTCCATATCTGCATATGATAGGATGCATCAGAACACATTTTGAGTTATGTAGCAAGAAAATTCAAAAATGCACTATAGGTGTCGAGCAACAGTATATTTCTAATGTATGCCAAGTAAGTTTTGTTTGATGACCGAGAGGTAAGTCAATTTCATAAGTCGGCCAAGGACAGTTGTTTGGCACTCACTCAATAGAAAGAAAATTTAATACTAACCTAACTTTCGACCATTGGAGCCTATATAAAGGGAAGAGCTACTTCATTTCTTCTCACCATGCGATTAAGAATTTCATAAGAGTGATTGTGCATTTGTGAAATTGAATTCTGCAAATATTTTCAAAGATTTCTACAGCATGCCGTCAGCAACCTCTTCAGTGGAAAGTGTGGATTTTGTCACTTGCCAAGGTACTCTATTCATGATTCTTGAAACCCTATTTTTTGGAGAAAATGGCCGCAAACTCTTCTATACCAGCTAAGAGAATGGAGAAGGAGATACTAAATGTTCAATTGGTAAGGAGCGACACTTGTGCGCCTCCTAATTTCTGAGTAGTTCCTGAGAGCGCCATCAAGGGTGATCAGACCAGAGCCCTATCATCAATTCCACCTATGGTACTCATGATTCATGGTATTAGGTCATGTTATATGTGCAAGATAAGTGAAGTTGGTGATCACGAGCTAAGACAGTCTTACAGCAAATTATGTAAAGACGGAGCCCTAAAAGATGAACATAAACACTTAGTCAGGAGAGGGTTAACTCATGCTCTAGACTTTTCAAGGGATTTTAGAATGGAGTGGATCAATATTGTTCTGAGTCGTGTACATAACATGAACATATGGCTAGAGAATGGACCAATTAAGATTACAAAGGAAATCATCCATCGTGTAACTGGTTATCCATTTCTGAATGGGAAGAAAAATATGAGATATCAGAGTAAGGAAAACATAGAAGAATTCACTGGAGCCGTTTGGAACAAAATAGGGATGATGATATCTACTATTATAGATTTGGAGCTTGATTTTGCAGTTAGGGTTATTTCTCATAATTTCTATCAGTCGAGCCAACTGGATAGTGTCCCATGCATTACAGTCGACCAGGCTTGGAAGATTGTAAAGAAGGATCATACTTATGACCTTGCTGAGCTTTAATTGATGCAACTGGTTGAGAACCTTTCTTCAATCAGAAGGGAAAAGAGTTCAGTATGTAATTTTGGACCTCTGGTCACTTGCATATTTTAATACATATAGAATACATTTCCTAATTTTGGAAACATAGTGTGGAAAATAGACAGACCTATCACACAACAAATCAATGCATTTATTCAGCAATTAGGTGATAATTTTGACAATGTGATGGGAACATATTTTGTGGAATTCAAGAAAAGGATGAGATTAAGAAGTAGAATTCCCAGTTCACTAGTTGAAAAACATTATGAGGATGTTTGTTTCCTAGTAGACACGGATTTCACCTATGTGTAGGCATTAGTGTCGAGGGTATCATGGTTGAGGCCATTACCTTATTGTTGTGGGTCCACAACACACACCCCATTTTTTTGGTCCTCTGACCATGGGGACCCCCCTTCTTTTGTCTTTTTTTGGTTTTTTTGGTCTTGTTTTCCACCTTGAGTCCTCGCTCGGTCAGCCTTAGAAGAACAGGTGTCAGCATGATTAGAAAAGGAAAAGCACCTTTTCGGCCTTTCGGCCCTTTCAGCATTTCGGGGGAACATAGTACTCCAAAAAACCAAAATGTCTGAAAGGCCAAAAGTTCGAAGGTGTCTACCTCTGAAATTTTAGTGTTTCAGACACCGAAACCATCAAAAATGCTGATGTTAAATCCCATAGGTTATAAATTGTGAAGGCCCCAATTCAAAATCACTTTGTGTTCTCGATTTGAATTTCCTCAGGAGCTCGCAGATTTAGTGATTTTCTCCCTTGGACCTGAGATTGACCACACACAAATGCCTCTAGCTTCATTGTGTCATCCTCCCCGCTCCTAGCCCCTCTGAGGTAAGTCTTGTTCACTGCCTCGCATTTTCTTTCTCCTCCTCTGGTTTCTTTTTAAGTTTTAGGGTTTTTTTGCCCTAGCAATTATCTGGCCTAGGGCATTTGGATCTCCTGCTCCCCTGGTTTATAAGGGCCTTTGGGCACCTTTATTTTTTAGGAGGTCCATCTGTGTCAAGTTAGGTTTTGCCCTCTAGTTTTTGTGTTAGGGTTTTGTACGGTCACGACCTTTGTCGCAGGTTTTCAGCCTCTGAAAGGCAAAAAACTGGGTCATGTGGTCGCCTATCTTTTTTTTGAAGATTTTGGCCCTTTCATTGTTCTGGACCTTAACAAAATTTGAAATGCTGACAAGACCAAATCCCTGAAAGTCCTATCTCTCATTGCTATTTTGGAGACTCAGCCTTTTTGGCATTTCAAACCTCTGAAAGCCCGATAGATCCAAGTCTCCGAAACCTAGTCTTCAAGTTTCAGGATTTTTGGCATCCGCAAAACCTTCAGACTTTCAAATGACAAAAGGAGGGAAACAAACTCACTTCAAATGAAGGTTTTTTTCAATTTTGGCCTTTTCAGGCTCTGAAACAGTCTTTGGCATTTGAAACCTTGAAAGTGCTAAAAAACCTACATTCTCGGTGACTTAGAGAGTTTTACTCTATTTTCTTAGTTTAGTCAGCTTTCTTTCAATTTTTTATTCAAATAAGATACTGATACTTGGATGTTTCATTATAGGAATGCCTAAGGAAAATCCTAATTCACCCATGAAATAAATGTACAAGGGGAACACTCCCCCTTCAAAGATTGGCAACAAGCATAGTGAAATCACCGATACTAATATCGGGAATGTGGATTGGGATGACTTCCTAACAAGATGTGGCCAACCATCTGGGAGATCAGAGGAATGTACCTCCCTGGTATTAGCATGACTGCTCAATGCAGCAGCCCACCAGGTAGTGGTGTCCTCTCCTGAACTGATCATGACCCTGGCGAATCATTATGACTCTGACAAAAGGGTGGTCCAGAATAGAGAGGGCCAAACAGTATTAGATATCAGGCCAGACGTCATAGAAGATGTTTTTCATCTCCACAAAGGCATGGACAAGTTCTATGACTTCTTCATAGAAAAGGGAAAGTTATGGTTCAGAAACATAGCGGAGGAGGCTTATGAAATAGTCAACAATCACTGCCTCGAGCAACCTCTCCCTAAAAATAAGCTGGACAAAATAGACTTAAGGAGAGGATACATGAAAGATGACATCAAGGCAGCAATAACAATGATAAGCTGAGTATACAAGTTACCACATTCATTCCAACTAGAGAATTGGATGATTCTCCTTATAGAAATACTCAGGGGCCATAGATCTAGGTTCGATTGGGGAACCATCATTAGCAACAAGTTGGATGAACAGCTAGTGGTAGTGAAACACAACCCTAAGTTTTATATGAGCACTTACATGGTGTACCTAATGGTATCAAGGGAAGATTACCCAAGACTCATAAAGAGAGGGAGCCTAAATGATCCCAATGCATGGCCTCACATCGTATACCCCCAATTGTAGAAAAGGGAAAAAATGTCAGAAGATAGCCCAGACTACTCGATAGTCAATGATGCCTTCATTTTTGCAATCATCTGATCTATTAAGGGTGATTTTGCAAAAAGGATGTCAGAGGAAGAAACCACCAAGGTGAGGTCCATAGGTGCCTATTACATACAATTTTCAACCTTCACATACATTCAGATAGCAGGATCAACTGTAAATCCAAAGAAGTTGCCTAGATATCCATCTGACTGGATAATCATTTTGGAAATGGCCTGGCAGCTCGCACATACCTATGAACACATAAAACACAAGAAGAAGCACTGTTGGGATTTTCCCATCTCACTAGGACCATATACCCTACAGGACATGAAGGTTTGTAAATCTTTGGCCTTCGAATGGGATGATTTTCCCCTACAACTCTATAGCACAATGCAGCCTCGATTTGACCCTATAGGCACATAAAGCCACATTATTGGCAAGTTCTACATTCATGAACCACACCTAGAGGACTGGATGAACTTCATAGATTATCATGAGGTCAGAATATGGGATTATTTCAGAATGACTATTACCTTGGCAAAAGAAGTCATAAAGATCCTTATTCCCCCAAAGGTTTGGGATTATGATTCAGAAGAGGTCCTAGAGGCCATCTATACAGATGACAAGATATATGACCAACCCATCATGAACGCAAAGGTCAACAAAGATGAAAATGATGACATAAATTTCTGGGCAAGGCACATGATGAGAACAATAGAAGAATATATCAACAGGCGATACAAAATGAGCCCAATACCTGTGAAACATTGATGGATCCACCCAAGAAGGTAGATAAATAGCACAGAGAGATAAATACAGTGCCACAATACAAGAAGGCACCACCACAAAATCCAATCATGGTGTATGGCCATGAATGTGCAGTAGAGTACGAATCAAACCCAAGGTCCAAAGCTCCTAAAACAAGAATGGATAGGAAAATAGATCCCCCAACAGGGCCAACATAGGTTTCACCTGATGAATGACCCTCCACCTCTAGACAATCTCCTCCTACCACCGGAAAAGGGAAGAAGACATATAAGAGGAAGAAGGCTTCTACATCTACACAATTAGAAACCATACAGGAGGACCTGCAGAAGAGGAGGAGGAAGATGTCCCTCTAGTTAAAAGGACAAGGTCTCAGAAAAGAAGAGAAAAGGAAACTAGTAGGAAGCACCAGGAGGATCCTAAAGAGAAAGATAACCCCTTAGATGCTCTAGGATCAGATGAGTTTGAAATGTCAGACTTTGAGGGCCTAGAAGGTTTCTCAGACCAAGGCCAGGATACACCAGGTTATACAACTAGATATGAAGCAGGTGGTCCTTCTCTTTTTCAACCACAGGTGATCTTAACTCAACCTCCCACTCAATTCACTAATCCAAAGCCAAATACACCCAAGGTGGGAGATAGTTCTAAATCAGATCAAGGGTCCAGGAATCAAGAGTCTCCAATCACCCAAGGGGTGACTACCAATGAGCCTACCACAAATACCAATATTATTATAACACCCCTTCACATTCCTACTCCACCAACTACTCTCCCACCTCCTATTCCTACTCCACCCCCATTTCTCCAAACTCTGCCAACTACTCTTCCACTTCCAATTCTGAATCTCCCAACACCTGCTCCACCATCATCAAGCCCTTTGACTTGCCACATCCCAACCCCTAGAGGATCAATAACCAAAGAGGCTGCATCACCCTTCAAAACGACATTGAAGGTTATGACTGGTCTCAATACCAAAGCCTCAGTTAGTTCCTCAGGAGAGGAAGACAAAAGCTAGGAAAATCAAGATGAGGCAATGCAAGAAGGAGACAAGGCAGAAGAGGAAAGGGAAGAGGAAGAATAATGCCAAGGAGAAGAGGGTGAAGGGGAACAAAGACAAGAATAGGAAGAGGGGCCCAACAAAGAAATAACTCTAGGGTCCCAAAATTTACATTAAATTCTCAAAATTAACCCATATGATCCAGTCACTGCATCTAGTAGACCTGCATGGTTTACTAAAGAAATTCATTCAAGGAGAAGGACCTATTCAAATTAGGATGAAGGTGAAAATACAGGTATAGCATCTTTAGGGAAAGCCTTTATTCAGGAAAATATTGTGTTACCCACACGGACAATGTCCTATGTCACTCAAGACACTAGGGGGCACTGGGAGGCACAGGTTGCAATCCCATCCGTCAGCACTTCTCAAGCCCCAACTACCTCAGAAGACTATACATTTGAAGAGGTGGATTTAGGGGAACCTACCAGTGAAGGGAGAAAGACACTAGCTGTCTTGGGGCTCAAACATTCTTTGGGTTTCATGAGCAAGGACGAAGAGACCATAAAAACTTTGACCAAGAAGAATGAAGCCTTGAAGAGATTCATTCACAAAATGGTTAGCCCCATTGACCCCAACTACCCAGAGGCTTCATTACAGGTAGTGTTGGATAAAAGAAACACACCAGACTTGCCAGCAGGTTTAATCCCATCCTTCATCAAAGCAAGCACATATTGGAAGGAAGATTTTGAGCATTACAGGGAAGGTGTCATCAAGAAAATATTCAAACCTTATAGGGTTATCCTTCTAGAGGCTACAAACTTGATTGATTTGATGACAGATGAGGGTGGCCTAGAGTCTTAAACAAGCAAATGGTGAACCGCCCTCCAGGATTTATAGGTTATTAAGAAATAGTGCTTCCAAATCATGGTGAAGATATATGAAGGTGAAGAATTAGACAATTTTGAAACTTGGATCAAGCACATGATCAAGATAATCAGTGTTTACAAAAAGTGCCAAGCCTCCATATTAGAGAAATAGAAATAAATCTTGGAATGGGTGGAGGAAATAGATGCTTTCTTCACTGGGGTTGGCCTTGATTTGTACCAGGATGAAGCTAAGAACATCTTATGGCCGTCTAAATAAGCATTCTAGAACAATCCAGGGACATCATGGCAAGTGTAGAAACTAAGGAAGCATTGCAACAATTGTTTCATTCAAAAGAAGAGATGACATAGATGGTTAATCATGTAGAGGAGATCTAGTTTTTCACTTGCGAGATGACTGCCTTCAAAGAAAAGAAAGAATGGAAGGTTAACAAGGAAAAAAGGAAGGGGATAAACTATGAGGAGGTTCAGGAAATCATACAAAAGCTCCGGGCTGCACGCCTAGAGGTATTCCCAAACTGACACCTTGGACCACAAAAAAATTTTGAAGAAGCAATTTCTGACACTCAATAAATTCCCTTAAGGAAGACTTCAGAGCTTTTGGCCTTTTGGCCTTTTGGCCCATACAAGTTAAATAGTCTTCAGCCTTTTGGCCTCCCAGATTCTTTGGCCTTTTGACCCTCCAAATTTTTGGCCTTTTTCAGCCTTATAGATACTTTTGCCTTTTCGGCCTCCGACAAGTCTGAACTTTGGACCAAAGTTTTGATGGTAAACACTTAGAAGTTTTTGACACAAAAAGTTTCAGAGTAGAGGTCGGGGTCCAAAAAATTGGGTGTTTCCAGCAAGATCACATTTTTGCACTCTAGTTGAACTCTAGATCTAATTGATGGTCAGCTTGAGTTTGTTTTGAAGAGACTAAGGGTCCCCTATCAGTCTCCACTACCAGCAGTGCTTCCAGATGAAGATTCCAAGAAGGACTCCTAGAAACAAGAAGAAGATTCCAAGTTTTTAGGAGAAACCCTCCTTCTTTTCTCTTTCTTCTTGGCAAGTTTGACCCTCCTTGCATGGGAAAACTTATTGTAAATGGATTCTTGGAACCATGCAAGTTATCTAGTGTCAGTTAAGAATAGTTTCCCTTTCAGTAAATTTTTAGTTTAGTTTATTTTTCTCTCTGATGCCCTAAATTCAGAATTCAGATTTGGGGATCAAATTTAATATATTGTAATCATAAATCAATGTAAAGGGTCGGATTCTTAATGCAATAAAGACATACATTTGGTGCTTCATTCATGGTGTGTGAATTGCTGCTACCTATGTGAAATTATTGAATGTATGCTTGCATTATTCATTATTTTCAGAGATCCTCTTGTCTATTGTGCTTGGAATTCGCATTTCTTTAGTTGGAGTTTTCTATTGTTTACTTTACCTTGTTGTGATGAATGTGTGGAAGAGATCATCTTTGGGCTTAACAATAGATCTGTCTCATGGGTGTGCACATCTTGGTGGCTTCGTGATTTGATCAATCTTGAATATCTTGCACAAGTGAATACATTTCCTCTCCAAACGCTTACATCCGTGGGGTACTGAATTATGACTTGGTCTAATTTGTGCCTTGTGGATTTATTCCAAATCTCTCCCAGTATTCAATTCACAAAGAAGGGTTTACAATGGTTTATGTCCATAGGATTTTATTTTTAGTAATTCATTTTACTTCTCGTTACTCTATTCTCTCTTTAAAATCTGTCTTCAAATCTGAAAATCCATATCTTGAAAATACAAAATTGCATTTTATTTACAAACACCCATATTTGTTAAATGGAAAATACCAAAAAAAAGAACTAAAGTGTTTTATAGTTTGATGTCTTGAACGTACCAACAAAGGCCTCCTCATGAACATTCACATTTATCTTCAACTGAATAACCAAACCGGTTGTGACCCGACCCCAGAGAACCTTGGGAATAACCTCGTTATTCTTTCAAGAGAGGAAATCAAATTCTCAAGATCCTAGCAAGTTGGCTTGTGTCAAAACATTTCTCAACAGAAGTGGTGCTAGAAGGAGGGCCTCAAGACTCAAAAGCTAGATAACATTGGATCTTTCTCTCCAGAGAGATTTGAGTGAGTTCTTAGATCATCTCCGAAGAGAGGCAAGTTCCTTGAACTCACCCATCATCGTAAAGCTTGCAGTGACAAAGGGAAAAACAAAGAAAAATCCTCTTCCCACCTTACCAACTCTCATAATTCTCTTGGACAACAATCACATATCTCTACCCTAACTTTCATCACAGCCAGAGCACAAAATCAAAACATAAAAAATCAGAATTTGCAGAAACCTCACTCGATGGCATTTTTTGCCAATGCAACGAGCTCACCCTTAAATTTTGTTAGGCAGCTCCATGAGCTACCCAAGAATCTGGAGAATTTTTGCACCTGTTTTATATATGGCGAATCAAGGACAGTCAAAGAACACATTTGTGCCTTCAAAGACATTTGAAACTGTAAAGAGATCGCCCACCAAGATGTGGTTTGTCATCTATTCCCATACACTTTGGGATAGTTTGCATACAATTGGTACCTGAATTTACCACGAGGGTCTATCTCTACATGGAACAAGTTTGAAACCAAATTTCTCAATCAATTCAAGCTGTATGTGGATCCTTCCACAACACATCACCAGTTCATCACCACAAGGAAAGATCCTAAGGAACCCATCACTATGTTCAATCATCATTTTCACAAGATGCATCAGAAGTTGGAAGCCCCTTACACCATACCAGAGGAGGTCGTCAAACAAGTTTACTTAAAGGCTTTGGATCCTTTCACCTCAATCTTTCTAAGGAGGCTTCCCTTGGCACATAGAGACATGATAGAAAAGGTGTACAATGAAGCCATCATGTTCACCCAATAGATGGACCCGTAAGAAGGAATTTATGCAGCAGTACCTATCATGAATAACCTTGTTGTCCCACATCCATTTGCAGCAAAAAATCAAGCTCCAGCTGCTCACACGCCTATGTTGAACCCCATACCGGCATAACCATTTGTAGCCGTACCCCCATCCATTACATATCTGGGTTATGAAGCTCACAAGATAGTGTTTGTGGAATAGAGAGTTATACCCCAAGCAGAGCCTGATACTCTCATTTCATCTAAGTTGGATGCCATGAAGAAGACCTTATCCCAACTCACCAATGAGCTCACCCGAATGAAGTTAAATCCATCTTAGAATTAGGTTGAATATCAACAAGAACCTGCTGGTCCAAATGCATATCCTCAAAACCCCAATCGGATTTTCAACACGTACAACAACAACAACATGCAGGAGAAAACATTTGGGCAGCAAAGGCCAAACAAGCCATGGAACACTAGACCCAATAATGGCAGCATCCCAGCAGACAATGCCAATGTTTATGAGGCTTCAGAGGTTAATTTTTTTGGGGCTCCAAAATCACACCAAGGCAATAATGGACCGGGGAACAACTCCCGTGATCATTACAGCCAGAACTCAGAAGAGCCCTGGGCACAATTTGATGCTATGGTGTTTGATTCCTATGAGTCTAGACAGGAGGGAGGTTTGGATGTTTTTACAGGAGAAGATGAGTTTGTGTTTCCCTTCCAGAGAGAGAATGAGCCTGAGTATTCCAAAGTACACACTTTCCAAAATGATCAATGAAACTCATACAACCTTCAGAGTAGAAAGGAACCTCTCACCGATGGTATTCCCCCAAGAAAACAACCAACTCCACCAGATCCTCGAGCTAGTAACAATCCCATGCATCCTAAAGGCCTGAATGGTCCTACACCTCCTACAGAAAGTACATATGCCAACTATAGAGGTGTGGCATGGTCAAGTGACAAATATAGCGCAGTTGATGAACTGAAGAAAACCAAAGCAAACATATTTATGTTTGAATTACTAAAAGGTTTCCCATCTCAGAAAGAGGCCCTTCTAAGATCTCTGGACCACTCAAAATGTGGCTCATCGGCCAACAATGTAAGGACACCTACATCCAGCATCAACACATCTGAGTATTTTCCTTCTATGTTCAAAGATAGGATGGAAGTCCCACCATTTTTACTCAATCTACAGATGTTTGGAAAGAACCTACACATTTTCCTGATTGATTCAGGAGCTTTGTGCAATGTCATGCCTCTGTCAATCTACCAAAAGTTGGGGATGGTGCCCTAAGTAACGAACCAAGTGGTCATAGAATTGGATAAGAGCAAGGTCAAAGTGATCGGTGTGCTCAAAGATGTACACATTCAATTAGTTGCAGATCCCATAATACAAGAACGCATTGATGTGCATATAGTGGACATACCTGAAGCTTATGGGATGTTGTTGAGTCAAGAATGGACCAAGTACTTGAGAGGCTGGCTTTCCATAGATTTTACCCAGCTATGGCTACCATGGAGAGGTCTAAATAACCAGATCATGATTGATGCAGAGCCTAAATTAAGACAGATGATCACGGAGTACAATGCCCCGAATGAAGTCATGTTCACCCAGACGGACTTGGGCACTTATCAGATGGATGACATCCTCATGTTCCAAATTAGAGGAGACCTAGAATCAGACCACAACCCCATTCTGGGTCTCTTGGAGTTAGATATCGATAATGACATCTTCCAAAATTTCATCAACAGCACTACAGTCAGCCTATAGCACTTGGGACAGGACACAGACCCTAACATTTTGTTACTACCGGGGTACTGTCGATTACACCAGGCTAGCCATTCTAAATTCACATGCCCCAGTTCCAAGGAAGCATTATCAAGGGTATTTACCTAGATCACCTCATCAAGTAAGCTATTAGAGACCCCTACAATAAAAGAGGACATCCTTGAGACCAAGGACAAGAATAACATCTCGCCAGAGGCTGACGTCCCAGTTCCTACAATCACCCCAAGCCAAGATCAAGATAGTGGGTTAGATTCTGATAACAAAGGTCCTGTGTTGGACATACTTAGTGACTGGAGCACCTCTAATGATAGAGAGTGTCCCCCTTACAAGGGAATGCTAGAATACTAAGGTGATGAAAGTACTAAAAACCCAAAACATAGACATACTCAAAATGTGGGAGAATCAACCTCTTCGGACGGTGATGAGAAGGGTCGTAAGTCTAGAACCAAGGGCCTTCCCAAGAGAAAATCAGCCAAAACCAATCTTACTGAGCAACCCCATATATGGAAATTGTACTTTGACGGTTCCAAATTTAAACAGGGAGTAGGTGCGGGGATCGAATTGATGAACCCAAGAGGTAAGTATTTCTATGTCGCTTATAGGTTACAATTTTTGTGCACTAACAATGTTGTAGAGTATGAAGCACTAGTCTGTGGACTCCTCCTGGCCCATGAGAAAGGAATAAAAATCCTAACAGTAGAAGGGGACTCGCAATTGGTTTTCAAGTAGATCCATAGCCAGTATACTTGCAATGATTAAAGGCTCTTAGCCTACCAAAATAAAGCATGAAACCTCATTAACAACTTCAACGTTTTCAACATCAAAACCATCCCAAGAAGAAGAAATGTTGTCATTGATGCCTTGGCCATGTCATCCAATTCATTACATCCAATGGATAAATCTAAGCTAAATAAATTCTCAGTTGAACTTGTCGCGGCACCGGCTATTCGAGACAATGTCACTAACTTTCAAGTCTTCCAGGATGATCAGCACATCTTGGAGTTTATCATGTGTGTCGGTGTATTTGAAAAATAGATCATAGATGAGGAAAAGGAATGTGAAGAATCAGTTGAACCCAAAGCTCTTGATGATCAAGGGGTCATAAATCTGAGGACCAATGCCATACCCAAAGGGATGGTAGAACTAGAAAGGATTTTTGATAGTGACAAGACGGCAGTGAGGAGACACCTAGATGTAACACCTGATGGTAAAGAATGGGATACCTACAACCTTGGCATAGAAGAGGAACCTAGGGAGGTCCACATCGAAAAGGTAGGAACTAAAAAAGAAAAGGAGAAAATGATCCAGATCCTCACTAAATATCGAGAGGTCATAGCTTGGAGCTATGAAGAATTGAAGACATATGACACCTCAGCCATAGTGCACAACATCCCTCTAAAATCAAACTCCAAGCCTTTCTAGAAGCGACAGAGGCCTGTGAACCCTACCATGGAACCCTTAATTAAAAATGAAGTTCATAAGTTTCTCGATGCCAGGATCATCTTTCCAATCTGACATTCCACGTGCGTTGCAAACCTGGTACTCGTAAAAAAGAAAACTGGAGAGATTAGATTGTGCGTAGATTTTCGGAACCTCAACAAATATTCTCAGAAGGACAATTACCCACTCCCATCTCTCAAAAAATTACTCCAAAAGGTCAATGGGTCTCAAATGATGTCATTTCTGGATGGCTACTCGGGCTACAACTAGGTGATGGTACAGGAAGAAGAAAGGCTGAAAATAGAATTCACTACCAAATGGGGAACCTTCGCCTATCGCAGAATGCCTTTCAGACTGATTAACGCTAGGGCCACTTTTCAAAGGGAAATGGACATATCTTTTAATGGATTAGTTGGGAGATGCATTATCATCTATATGGATTACCTCACAGTTTTCTCAAAACAAAGAGCCGACCACTTAAGTGACCTCTGAAAATGCCTTCAAAGATGTAGGGAATTAAAAATTTCCCTCAATCCCAAGAAATGTGTGTTTGGGGTAACTGAAGGCAAAATCTTGGGACATATCATCTCTGAGAATGGGATAGCCATATATCTTGAAAGGGTAGAAGTCATTCTAAAGTTGAAACCTTTGCACAGCCACAAAGAGCTGAAATCTTTCTTCAGGAAGATCAACTTCGTAAGGAATTTCATTAGTGGTTTTGCAGAGATAGTAAAACCATTGAATGACATGCTCAAGAAGGATGCTAAGATTGAATGGACTCAACTAACAGAGAAATATTTTGAGGATATTAAGAATGTCATCACTACAACACCGGTCTTGGTCAGTCTAGACTACACTATCCCTTTTAAGGTTTACTCTTTTGCGTCTGAGCACTCATGTGCGGGCATCCTCACACAGAAGAAGAATAGTGAAGATGAGAGACCCATAGCTTTCATGAGTTTCCCTTTTAAAGACACTGAGCTCAGATATCCCAACCTAGATAAATAGTCATTCACCCTCATCAAAGCAGTGAAAAATTTCAGACATTAATCTTAAGAAGTAAAGTCATTTGCGTAGTTCCAGACGTAGCCGTGAAGTCCCTTTTGATGCAGAATGAGCTAGGAGAGTGGAGAGGAAAATGGATGGCCATCCTCCAAGAGTTTGACCTTGAAATCCAACCAATGAAACTAGTACGGGGCCAAGGCCTAACGAAGCTGATCTCTGAGGTTGAAGAAGGACTGGTTTGCCAAACCTACACCAATCAAGGTGTGATCAGTGATGTATGGTACAAAGATATAATGTATTATCTGCTACAAATCTGTTGCCCAAAGGAAATGAGTGGTTCTCAGAGAAGAGGCTTGAGAATCAAGAGCAGATCCTACATGTTGAAAAATGGGAAACTATATAAATTCAATTATGAAGCCCTATACCTAAGGTGCTTAGACAAACTCAAGGCCAAGCAAGTCCTAGAAAATTTCCATGACAAGTACGGAATGGGACATGGGTTAGTTGACACAATGACTCACCAAATCTTAAGGGCTTGAGATATTTCTGGCCTACAATATTCAAAGACACCAGAAAACATATGAGATCTTGCCACACTTGCCAAACCAGCACGACTCAAGAGAGAACCCTGCCATGCCCTTACAACCAGTATACAAGGTACGCCCATTTGCCCAAATGGGGCTTGGATTTTGTTGGATTGATTAACCCCCCTTCTTCTATAGGACACAAGTTTATCCTGACAGCTACTAACTACTGCAAACACTGGATGGAAGCTCAAGCACTGAAGAATTGTACTACAGAGGTCGTAACTAAATTCTTGGAGGAGCGCATCATAACCAGGTTTGGGATGCCATTTTATGTGGTATGTGACAATGCTCCCTCTTTTTCTTAGGCCTCACTCACACAATGGGCCTTTGAGAATTAGGTAATCCTAAATTCCTCTTCAAACACTATCCACAAGGCAACAGTGTAGCAGAGTCTACCAACAAGAACTTAACGACAGTGATCAAACACCTCCTGGATGACAACCCCAAGGATTGGCATGCGCAATTGAAATACACTTTGTAGACTGATCGCGTAAGGATAAAAAATTCCCTGGGGATGTCTCCATACCATCTAGTCTATGGCTTACAACCAATCTTCCCTATTAACTTAAAGATCCCAATCCTTAGATTCATGGACCAATATGTGGGAGGATAAGATCGAGTCCAAGTTTGGCTCATGAACCTCCTTAACATAGAGGAGAAGTGAGCAACGGCTCTGGAGCATGTATCAAAACACCAAGTCACATTCAAGAGGTGGTTTGACAAGAGAGCTACCATTAAATCCTTCAGGATCTCTTATCTTGTCCTAATGTGGGATAAGGCAAAAGAAAAGTTGGGCAGCCACACCAAGTTCCTAAGACTGTGGATAGGCCCTTATCAAATATCAGAGATCCTGGGTGAAAACACTTTTAGGATCAACACATTGAACAGAGATTTGACCCCATTACTATTCAATGGGAAATTCCTCAAAAATTACTTTGAATTCTAAGCAGGACTGCTTTCTATCCCTTGTACCATAGTTCCCCCTTTTCGGTTCTTTCCTTTCTTTTCTTTTTTTTGCCCTCATCGTCAGTCCTTTCTTCCTTTCTTTTGTCAAGGCTCGTTGTTGTTTTGGGTCAGTGTGTTCTCGGATCCATTCCAAGGTATTCCATAAATTGAGCAAGGGTATTTCTCAGTCAATTCTCCAAAATAGATGTGCAACACAAAGAACATTGTCCGAAAGGAAAAGTGATGACAGCTATAAATGATTGACAAGAAGAAGTTCAAGGCTTGGTCATCCTGATCATGAAATACACTAAAATGCAACACTCAAAGAGAAATGGTTCCTTGAACGTTTGTTAGTTGTGACCAACACTAGTGCATAGATTTAGGTACCCACCGATCCTAGAACCCAGGTCTGAATGAATGCAAAGGCAGTGGAAAAAGAAGAGAGAGTAGCTAAAGAGAGAAGAAAAGAAGCACACAAAAAGAAAAGTGTCCCAAAGAGGCCGCAAGTGTGAAATCCGGGTGGCACAACCTAATCGTTTCCCAGATCAGATTAAATAAAAAAGGATAATTTAATTGCTATGGACCTGAACACATGGAGTACACAAACATCTGGAGCTTAACACATTTCAAGAGCACGCGGAAGACACAAAATGACTATCTAAAAGATAGAACTCTCAAAAAGAAAGAAAGCTACATCCTAGCAGACAAAGTAGACTTGGGCGACTATGGAAACCTCTATTGGGGCTATGAACACCCGACTAGCAATAGAGAAAGGTTATACTTGGGATTTGGGGAAAACTTTATCGGGGCTATGAATGCCTGGCTAGCAGCAAAGCTTTTTTCGGGAAGCCCTTGTCTACTTGGAAAAGGTCGGGAGAAACTGGAAGACATTCTGGTTACCACAATCAAAGGTCAAGGAATGGATACACATGAACACACACTGGACACCAGCGGAAAACCTCAAATTGAAAGTCATTGAAAGATTGGTCGACACCAACACCTCTTGGCCTTGTTCTACTGCAAAGTTACAGCCCAGAAGAGTAATGATGATAAAGAAATGCCTTGGTAATTCCTCCTTTTTTTGGGGCTATTTGTTGTGGGTCCACAACACACACCCCATTTTTTTGGTCCTCTAACCATGGGGACCCCCCCTTCTTTTGTTTTTTTTGGTTTTTTGGTCTTATTTTCCCCCTTGAGTACTTGCTCAATTAGCCTCAAAAGAACAAGCGTTAGCATGATTAGACAAGGAAAAGCACCTTTTCGGCCTTTCACCCCTTTCAATGTTTTGGGGGACCATAGTACTTTGAAACATTGAAATGGCCAAAAAGCCAAAAGTCATTCCTTTCGGTGTTTTCAGCCTCCAAAAACATCGAAAGGCTAAAAGTGTCTACCTCTAAACTTTTTGTGTTTCAGACACCAAAATCACAAAAAATGATGACGTTAAAGCCTGTAGGTTATAAATTGCAAAGGCCCCAATTCGAAATCACTTTGTGTTCTTAATTTGAATTTCCTCGAGAGCTCACAGCTTTAGCAATTTTTGCCCTTGGCCCTAAGATTGACCACACGTGTGCACCTCCAGCTCCGTTGTGTCATCCTCCCCACTCCTAGCCCCTCCAAGGTAAGTCTCATTTTCTACCTCTCATTTTCTTTCCCCTCCTCTAGTTTCTTTTTAAGTTTTAGTATTTTTTCACCCTAGCGCTTGTCTGACCTAGGGCGTTTGGATCTCCTTCTCCCCTGGTCTCTAAGAGCCTTTGGGTGCCTTCATTTTGTAAGAGGTTCATCCATGTCAAGTTGGGTTTTTCCCTCTAGTTTTTATGTTAGGGTTTTGTTTGGTCGCGACCTTTGTCGCAGGTTTTTGGCCTCTAAAAGGCTAAAAACTGGGTCATGTGGTTGCCTGTCTTGTTTTTGAAGATTTGTTCCTTTTAGTGTTTTGGACCTCCACAATGTCCGAAACACTAACAAGACCGAATCCCTGAAATTCCTCTCTCTCATCTCTATTTTGGAGACTCAGCCTTTTTGGCATTTCAGACCTCCGAAAGGTTTGAAATGCTGACAGATACAAGTCTCTAAAACTTGGTCTTCAAGTTTCAAGATTTTTGACATCCGCAAAACCTTCACACTTTTGGATGCTAAAGGGACCAAAACAAACTCACTTCAAATGATGGATTTTTGCACTTTTGGCCTTTTCGGCCTCTGAAACAATCTTTGGCATCTGAGACCCCGAAAGTGCAAAAAAATCTGCATTCTCGGTGACTTAGAGAGTTTTTCTCTATTTTCTTACTTTAGTAATCTTTCTTTCAATTTGTTCTTCAAATAAGATACTAATACTTGCATGTTTTATTACATGAATTCCTGAGAAAAAGACTAATTCACCCATGAAATACCTGTACAAGGGGAACACTCCCCCTTCAAAGATTGGCAACAAGCATAGTGAAATCCCTGATACTAATATCGGGAATGTGGATTGGGATGACTTCCTAACAAGATGTGGCCAACCATCTAGAGATCAGAGGATTGTACCTCCCTGGTATTAGTAGGACTGGTCAGTGCAGCAGCAAACCCAATAGTTGTGTCCTTGCTTGAACTGATCATGACCCTAGTGAATCATTACAACTCCGACAAAAGGGTGGTCCAAAATAGAGAGGGCCAAACAATATTGGATATCAAGCCAGATGTCATAGAAGATTTTTTTCATCTCCACAAAGGCGCGGACAAGTTCTATGACTTCATAGAAAAGGGAAACTTGTAGTTTAGAAATAAAGTGGAGGAGGCTTATGAAATAGTCAACAATCACTACCTCGAGCAACCTCTCCCTGAAAATAAGCTGGACAAAATAGACTTAAGGAGAGGATACATGAAAGATGACATCAAGGTAGAAATAACAATGATAAGCTGAGTATACGAGTTACCACAATTATTCCAATTAGATAATTGGATGATTCTCCTTATAGAAGGACTCAGGGGCCGTAGGTCTAGGTTCAATTGGGGAACCATCATTAGCGATAAATTGGATGAACAGCTAGTGGTGAAGAAACACAACCCTAAGCTTTATATGAGTACTTATGTGGTGTACCTATTGGTAGAAAGGGAAGATTACCTAGGACTCATAAAGAGAGGGAACCTAAATGATCCCAATGCATGGCCTCACATCGTATACCCCCAATTGCAGAAAAGGGCAAAAATTTCAGAAGATAGCCTAGACTACCAAATAGTCAATGATGCCTTCATCTTTGCAATCATCTGATCTATTGAGGGTAATTTTTCAAAAAGGATGTCAAAGGAAGTAGTCGCCAAGGTGAGGGCCATAGGTTCCTATTACATACAATTTAGAACCTTCACATACATTTGGATAGAAGGATCAACTGTGAATTCAAATAAGTTGCCTAGATAACCATCTAACTGGATAATAATTTTGGAAATGGTGTGGCAGCTCGCAGATGCCTATGAATACATAAAACACAAGAAGAAGCACTGTTGGGATTTTCCCATCTCACTGGGACCATATACCCTATAGGACATGAAGGTCTGTAAATATTTGGCCTTCGAATGGGATGACTATCCCCTACAACTCTATGACATAGTGTGACCTTGAATTGACCCTATAGGCACATACAGCCACATTATTGGCAAGTTCTACATTCATGAGCCACGCCTAGAGGATCACTGGATGAACTGCGTAGATGATCATGAGGTCAGAATCTAGGATTATTGTAGAATGACTCTTACCTTGGAAAAAGAAGTCATAAAGACCCTTATTCCCACAAAGGTTTGGGAGTATGATTCAGAAGAGGTCCTAGAGGCCATCTATACAGATGACCAGATCTATGACCGAACCATCATGAACGCAGATGTCGACAAAGATGAAAATGATGACATAAATTTATGGGCAAGGCACATGATGAGAACAATAGAAGAATGGATCAAGAGGCCATACAAAATGAGCCCAATACCTGTGAAAACATTGATGGATCCACCCAAGAAGGCGGATAAACAGCACAAAGAGATAAATACAGTTCTATAATACAAGAAGGCACCACCACAAAAGCCAAGCACAGTGTATGGCCACGAACGTGTAGTAGAGTATGGATCAAACCCAAGGCCCAAGGCTCCTAAAACCAGAATGACAAGGAAAATAGATCCCCCTATAGGACCAACACAGGTTTCACCTGATGAAGGACCCTCCACCTCTGGACAATCTCCTCCTACTACCGGAAAGGGGAAGAAGACATATAAGAGGAAGAAGATTTCTATGTCTCCGTAATTAGAACCGTACAGGAGGACCCACAAGAAGAGGAGAAGGAAGATGTCCCTCTAGTTAAAAGGATGAGGTCTCCAAAAATAAGAGAAAAGGAGACTAGTAGGAAGCACAAGGAGGATCCTAAAGAGAAAGATAACCCCTTAGATACTCTAGGATCAGATGAGTAAATGTCACACTTTGAGGGTCTAGAAGGTTTCTCGGACCAAGGCCACGATACACCAAGTTATACAACTGGATATGAGGTAGGTGGTCCTTCTCTTTTTCAACCACAGGTGATCTTAACTCCACCTCCCACTCAATTCACAAATCCTAAGCCAAATACACCCAAGGTGGGAGATAGTTCTAAAGAAGATCAAGGGTCCAAGAATCAAGAGTCTCCAATCACCCAAGGGGTGACTACCAATGAGCCTACCATAGAGACCAATATTGTTATAACACCCCTTCACATTCCTACTCCACCAACTACTCTCCCACCTCCTATTCCTACTCCACCCCCATTTCTCCAAACTTCACCAACTACTCTTCCACTTCTAATTCTGAATCTCCCAACACCTGCTCCACCATCATCAAGCCCTTTAAATTGCCACATCCCGACCCCTAGAGGATTAGTAACCAAAGAGGTTGCATCACCCTTCGAAACCACATTGAAGGTTATGACTGGTCTCAATACCGAAGCCTCAGTTAGTTCCTCAGGAGAGGAAGACAAAGCCAGGAAAATCAAGATGAGGCAATGCAAGAAGGAGACAAGGAAGAAGAGGAAAGGGAAGAGGAATACTAATGCCAAGGAGAAGAGGGTGAAGGGGAATAGAGACAGGAATAGGAAGAGGGGCTTGACAAAGAAATAACTCCAGGGTCCCAAAATTTAGATTCAATTATCCAAATTACCCCATATGAGTTGGTCATTGCATCTAGTAGACCTACATGGTTTACTAAAGAAATCCAGTCAAGGAGAAGGACCTATTTAGACGAGGATGAATGTGAAAATAGGGGTATAGAATCTTTAGGGAAAGCCTTTCATCAAGAAAAAAATTGTGTTACCCGCATGGACAATGTCCTATGTCACTCAAGACACTAGGGGGCGCTGGAAAGCACAGGTTGCAATCCCATCCACCAGCACTTCTCAAGCCCTAACTACCTCAAAAGACTATACATTTGAAGAGGTAGATTTAGGGGAACCTACCAGGGAAGGCAGAAAGACACTAGATGCCTTGGGGCTCAAACATGCTCTGGGTTTCATGAGAAAGGATGAAGAGAACATAAAAACGTTGACCGAGTAGAATGAATCCTTGAAGAGATTCATTCACAAAATGGTTGGTCCCATTGAGCCCAACTACCCAGAGGCTTCATTACAGGCAGTGTTGGATAAAAGAAACACACCAGACTTGCGAGCAGGTTTAACCCCATCCTTCATCAAAGCAAGCATAGATTGGAAGGAAGATTTTGAACATTACGGGGAATGTGCAATCAAGCAAATATTCAAACCTTATAGGGTTATCCTTGCAGAGGCTACAAACTTGATTGATTTGATGACAGATGAGGGTGGCCTAGAGTCTTAAACAAGAAAATGGTGAACCACCCTCCAAGATTTACAGGTTATTAAGAAATAGCGCTTCCAAATCCTGGTGAAGATATATGAAGGTGAAGAGTTAGACAATTTTGAAACTTGGATCAAGCACATGATCAAGATAATCAGCGTTTATGAAAAGTGTCAAGCCTCCATATTAGAGAAACAAAAAGAAGTCTTGGAATGGTTGGAGGAAATAGATGCTTTATTCACCAGGGTCGGTCTTGATTTATACCAGGATGAAGCTAAGAATATCTTACGACCGTCTAAAGAAGTGGTCCAATAATTCAAGGACATCATGGCAAGTGTAGAAACTAAGGAAGCATTGCAACAATTGTTTCATTCAAAAGAAGAGATGACATAGATTCTTAATCATGTAGAGGAGATCCATTTTTCCACTTCCAAGCTGACTACCTTCAAAGAAAAGCAAGAATGGAAGGTTAACTAGGAAAAAAGGAAGGGGATAAACTATGAGGAGGTTCAGGAAATCATACAGAGGCTCCAGGCTGCACGCCTAGAGGTATTCTTAAACCGACCCCTTGGACCACAAAACAATTTTGAAGAGGAAATTTATGACACTCAATAAATTCCCTTAAGTCAGATTTTAGAGCTTTCGGCCTTTCGGCCAATACAAGCAGAACAGTTTTCGGCCTTTCAGCCTCCCAGATTCTTCACCCTTTCGGCCCTCCAAGTTTTCAGCCTTTTTCAGCCTTATAGATACTTTGGCCTTTTCGGCCTCCGACAAGTCCGAAATTCAGACCAAAGTTTTGATGGTAAACACTTAGAATTTTTTGACACAAAATTTTTTGGAGTAGAGGTCAGTGTCCAAAAAACTAGGTGTTTCCAGCGAGATCACATTTTTGCACACCAGTTGAACTCCAGATCTAATTGATGGTCAGCTTGAGTTTGTTTTGAAGAGAATAAAGGTCCCCTATCAGTCTCCACCACTATTAGAGCATCCAGATGAAGATTCCAAGAAGGACTCCTAGAAACAAGAAGAAGATTCCAAGTTTTCAGGAGAAACCCTCCTTCTTTTCTCTTTCTTCTTGGCAAGTTTGACCCTCCTTGCATGGGAAAACCGATTGTAAATGGATTCTTGGATCCATGAAATTTATCTAGTGTCAATTAAGAATATTTTCCCTTTCAGTAAAGTTTTAGTTTAGTTTATTTTTCTCTTTGATGCCCTAAATTTAGAATTCAGAGTTGGGGATCAAATTCTATATATTGTAATCACAAATCAATGTAAAGGGTTAGATTCTTAATGCAATAAAGACATACATTTGGTGCTTCATTCATGGTGTGTAAATTTTTGCTACCTATGCAAAATTATTGAATATATGCTTGCATTATTCATTATTTTCAGAGAGCCTCTTGTTTATTGTGCTTGGAATTCGCGTTTCTTTAGTTGGAGTTTGTTGTTGTTTACTTTACCTTTTTGTGACGAATGCGTGGAAGAGATCATCTTTGGGCTTAATGATAGATCTATCTCATGGGTGTGCACATCTTGGTGGCTTCATGATTTGATCGATCTTGAATATCTTACATGAGTGAATATGTTTCCTCTCCAAACGCTTGCATCTGTGGGGTACCAAATTGTGACTTGGTCTTATTTGTGCCTTGTGGGTTTATTCAAAATCTCTCCAAGCATTCAATTCACAAAGAAGGGTTTATGACAGTTTATGTCTATAGGATTTTATTTTTAGTAATTCATTTTACTTCTCGTTACTCTATTCTCTCTTTAAACTTTGTCTTCAAATCTGAAAATCCATATCTTCAAAATACAAAATTGCATTTTATTTACAAATGCCCATATTTGTTAAACGGAAAATACTAAAACAAAGAACTAAAGTGTTTTGTAGTTTGATGTCTTTAACATACAAGAAAAGGTATCCTCATGAACATTCACATTTATCTTCAACTGAGTAACCAAGCAAGTTGTGACCCGACCCCAGAGAGTCTTGGGAATAACCTCGTTATTCTTTCAAGAGAGGAAATCAAATTCTTGAGATCCTAGCAAGTTGGCTTGTGTCAAAACAATGCTCAACACTTATGAAGTAAACATTGATGATACATCTGCAGCAGTAACAGCTCTATTGGCAGAGGAAAATGATAGTAGAGTCAAACATTTTAGAAACTATGAAGAAGCTAAGTCCATAATCACTATGGATTTGAAGGTTAGGACTATGGAGAGAAAAAAGGAAGAAAATTGTCAAAAATCTGAATAAGATGGTTGGAATTGAGAGTGATGAAGAAGTAGAGGATGCACCTTTGGGTCTATCAATAGGAAATGGAGAAGATATGTCTAGTGAAGAAGAAGAGAGTGAACCTAAAGAGGATATCACTGTGAAAGGTAAAGGGAAGCAGCCAGTGGTTGCCGAGGCAACTAAACAAAGCAAAGCCAGACCTAAGGATACCCCTCCTATTGCTAACTAACCAAGGACCAAGGCATCATCTCTTTCCCAGACAACAAAAGTATATACAAAGAAGAATGTTGGGGAGAGCAGCTCAGGGAAGAGAAAACAAGTTGAAACCAAGGTTGTGTCGAGCCAACCTACTAAGAAAAGACCAAGGAGGAAACTATACTTGGAGTCTTAAGATGATGAGGAGATAGATATAGATGTACCTAGCAACATACATATAGCATCACACAAACAAACAATCAACATTGATGAGGTATGTAAGAACATTAAAGGTTCAAATGGATTAGCAGGATTCAAATTTATTCAGTATAAAAAAAAAGAGTGTAGTAAACAAGCATAAGATTTAGGAGGCATTAATAGATATGATGGGGACATTCAAGATGACACCTGTAGAGATAGGAGACCGTGTCCCTACAGAACTATATGATATTTTGTCTCAGAAATGGCAATATGCACTGATGACTAAAAGACAAATAAGGGAAGGAACATTAGCTAAGGTCATTCCTGACATAACAAAGAAACAAATAGCTAAATTCATTTATCAATATCTAAATAAGTTTATTCCTAAACTTAGAGATTATGCTATTTTGAGAAATGATGTTGAAGGAGTAGTGCAACAAAGTACTCAAATTTGGAAGGATATTTTTGGTTTATCAGTTGCTAAAGAACAGGAGATAGATGAAGGCACCTCAAAGCCGAAGGAAATGGAGAAAGAAACTGCTACAGATCAAACAAAAACTGAAACTAAACCACAAAAGGAAAAAAAAGATGGGAAAATTGTAGATTTGACAATGGATAGTCCCATTGACACTACACTTGGAGGTTACAGAAATTTGGATGCCGAGGATCAGAATGAGCTGGCAGACACAGGTATGCATTCACCCATTCGAGCAACTGAGGTCGAGTCAGAGAAAGAAGGAGAAAAGGAGGTAATCAATACAAATCCACCTATTTTAGAGGTTGTACAAACAGTTTTAAAGAGTGGAGATAAGATGGAAGTAATTGAAAATAAGCCTATAGAACAAGAGGCTATACAAGTGTTGGTAGATCTACCACACTCTGCATCATCTACTCCCACTAGACCTAAAATAGGAAGTGTACCTGATCAGTAGGAAATCTTGACTCAGATGAAGGTAGAAATTGAAATTAATACTGACAAAGGTAAAGATATCACAGTACCTGAGCTGAGTACCAGCTCTTCATAACTCAAAAGGAAGAAGTCACATAAGAGGACATCACCAAGTCCAAATGTCACTTTGGATGAATTAATTGTGATTCCTAAATGGGATACAAATAACTTGACATATGAGCAGATTCAAAAGCTACAAGACATTTTGAAGAGGAAGAAGAAATAAGAGGAACTGAAGAGGGAGCACCAAAAAAAGCAAGTGTTACATAAAATGAAGGATATTTTTGTTAATTCTTTTGATATAACAAATATAAATGAACAAACATCAATCTTGGAACAGTTAGTCCATATTGTGCAAAAATTTAATGATGAAAATATTGAGGCAAATGAAAAGTTACTACAATGGTCCGAGAGAAAATTTGAGAACAAATTTTTGGAGAAGATATCAGTAGAGATTGCTATCAAACAGGTTGAACTTTCTTCTCTTATTAATATTCTTGAGGAAGTTGCAAATAATGTTTATTCCTTGTATAAAAAGTTATGTGATGTAGAATTCTTTACCAAGGATAACCAACAGCTTATTGAGAATTTGTAACTAGATTTGAAGTCAACAGGGAGTACATTGAGTATGGATGATAGTTCTAGCTCCTTACATTTTGACAAGTTGACTCATGCAGAGATGAGATTAGCCGAGATTATGGCAGAAGATGGAAAAATAAGAGCAAAGATAATAACTATTCAGACTGCCTTAATACCTCATCTAGAGGTTATACAGAAGGAACTTAAAGCTGCAAATGAATTAGTCAAGAGGGATTATCATCTCTCTACAGCAGATAGTTTGGTAAGTCTAGTTGTCAAGCTAGAAATTAAGGTACAAGTTATGAAGTTTGTAAAGGATAGTTTGGATACAACGTTTGCACTAACATTACAGCTTCATAAGTCATTTTTGGATAAGTATGACTTAACCCCTGTAGCTATCAGTGACAAAAACAAGGGGGAATCAGATAAGGAAATGGATAAAGATGTGCAGAATCAGGCATAATATTTTGTAAGGCATGTATATTATGTAAGTATGAAGTATAATCTTAGGGGGAGTATGTTGTGTACTTAGGTAAAATTTTGTGGATGTAAAGAAATGATAAGTGTGTTTTTGCCACTAATATCAAAGGGGGGGATTGTTGATCTCTAAGTTTTGTTGATCATTAGTGTCCCACACTTAGTCATTTATCTAGGCAGGTTAGCCGGTCATCACTGCGGTCGAGCTATCCAGTATAGGCCGAGCTATCTGGCATAGTCATTTTTGAGTGACTCAAAAATCAAGAAAAAGTTGATCATGTTCATGTTGAGTGCTAGAGTCTTAATGTGCCGAGCAAGACAGTTTTGACATACATGTTAGGAATGGCACAAACTTGAAGGTAAACTATTTTGGGCTGACTTATCTAAGCATTTAATGTTTTCAATGGGATAATTACAAATTTAATTATTTGATCCCACTACGTGGCATGGAGTCAATCATAAAATTGGATTTCCCAAGTGGAATAAGCATTTGATCCTGATCATTGATCTAGATCTAATTGACAGGTATGTAAAGTATATTAAGATTTCTTCTTAACCTAATTTGTGTGTGAAAAGAGAGAGAAGGTGTATGTGTACATGAGAGATGTCTGAAGGGATATTTTGATAGAAGAAGCATAGATCTTGCATAGTGAAAGTGCAGTGAGAAGCAGAGTAAAGATATATTAGATTATTAAATCAGACAAGGTATTGAAAAGAGGAGATCCGTTATCAGCATCAGATTGCATATCGAAGGATCAGATCTTGAGACATTATAACAGGTGTATCAGGTGAAATCTCTTAATAGAGTGGTTCTAACAGACCTTTCTAAACCTCTTAGTCGAGTGCTTACTTTTTTGTAAGTTTAAATCCTTTTACAAGGTAGATTTTAATGATTTGTAGCTCTTAACTAGGCATACCTTTAACCAGGTAGATTACATATTGTGATCAAAACTTTGTAGCCCTAACAAGAACACTTTATTGCTACAATAGTGAAGATTTTTGTGGGTGTCATCCCCACCCCAGTTTTACCTTATTGGGTTTCTGGGTTACCAAATTCTATGTATTGAGTTATTTATTTACTGTCATGGATGTTACTAGTTGATAGATCAATTACAGTTATGTATGATTTTGGATCAGTTTGTTCAATTGCATGATCAAGTAAAAGAGAATTTGGGAGATATGAATTAGAAGTACAAGGATATAGAAGATGAAAAGAGGAGACATAAGGAATTTAGAGTGGGAGACAAAGTGGTGGTATATTTAAAGAAGGGTATACTTCTTGTTGAAACATACAGTAAACTAAAAATGAGGAATTTTGGACCTTGTAGAATCTTAAAGAGATTTGATTCAGGGAATGCATATGAAGTTGAGTTTCTAGATGACATGAACATATTACCTATATTCAATGTTGCAGATTTATCTTAATATCATGAGATAGATTTCAATGAGGACAATAGATCACATGTGGAGAAGCATAGATTCAATGAATACAATATATCATATGTGGAGAAGCAGTATCCTAAGAAGCAATTGGATGGGGATTGAAGAGATTTTGGATAGCAGAATTCGTAGAAGCACTAGAGGTAAATAGTATATGGAATATCTTGTCAAATGGAAGGATAGACCAGTTGAAGATTCTTCATGGATTTCTTAGGCTAAGTTTAATCATCTTGGTTTTCCTTTAGCCCGATAAAAGTGAGAGGCTCACTTTTCAATAACCATGGGTGTCTGATGCAGGAGCATCTTGGGTTCTTTGGCAATCTTGCATCAACCAAAAATATTTCTTTTTTTCTAGTCTCTGTGTTTTCAGTGGTGTTTCTTTGATTTGTATTATCTTCAGTTGCATACCTTATGGAATTCTCTTCACATTGTGTTTTATCATTGTCTAGGTTCGCACCTTGATCTATTTCTTCTAGATAGAGGTTTCTTTGATTTTGGCCAAGACCTATTTGTTCTTCATGTTTCACGGCATGATGGAGTTTTCGATCTCATGAACCTTTTCCTTGGATTGTGCACCTTTTTTGTGTATCATTCTATGTTCGTGGGGTTGCGGCTGACACATATTTTAGATCGCACGTCATGTTTCATCTATTGAGGGAGATCCTTGTATACACTAAAAAATGGCTTCGTTAATTAATCAATTAATTAAATATTTATTATTTAATTAATGTTGACTTGATGAATTGATTAAATATTTATTATTTAATTAATGTTTATTTCTTCTATTCGTTTAATAAATTAT
>MU225326.1:1847834-1858202 GCA_018584345.1 Thuja plicata | reverse complement strand
CCCTTCAACCAAGTCAATAGCAACCCTAGGATCTTCCACCTTTCATTCTCCACCCTAGGATTGTGCCACCTAGGCTTAGGTCCTCCAAAATCCTATAAAAGGAGCCTCATTCCCCTTTTGTGATCTACTAGTAGTGAGCATTCAAGCATTCAAGTGATCAAGCATTCAAGTATTCAAGCATCCAAGAATCAAAGCATTCAAGCAATCAACCATTTTCACAAGCATCCAAGCATCCATTTCAAGTAATCAAGCATTTTCACAAGCATTCCATCATCCATTTGCATAATTAAGGTTTTTAGACCATTTTGCATTCATTCATACAATCTCCTCACTTTGGTAGCATCTTGGACAAAAGAACTTCATTTGGAAATCTGAGAGCTCAAAATACATTCAAGAAACCAAAGCTAGGAGGGCAATGGAGACAAGCTGCATTGGGTAGGTGAAGGTAAATTTATTGTTTTGCTTCATTTAAACTTGTAATTCTTCATTTTGTTTGCATTTATATTGATTTATTAGTTAGATTAATTAATATCTCATTTAGAGTAGTTGCACATATATTTTTCATACATTTTTGGCGCCCACCGAGGGGCTTACCCCACAAATTAACATCTTTTTTTAGTTTTTCGTGTGCAAGTTTCTACAGGTTGTTTCTATGCATCTGTTCATGATTTATGTGCATCCATACATTTCTGTTGTGCATTAACTATTGTTGCGCATTCATCACACCCTTTGGCACATAAGTTAATTAGTTCTGCACATTTGTTATTCCTACGCATTTGCACTATGTTTCTGTGCATTCATTCTCTGTTTCTGTGCATCCATTTCTGCATTTTTAGAACTCTGATTTCTCTTCATTTGGTTTCCGCTAACAATCCTGACAGGTTCTTGTTTGTTCTGGTAGATTCTAAGCTATTTTGCAGGTCAAAATCTGAAGACCCCGATTTGAAACTATTAACGGTTTTCTTGCAGATTCCTAGGGGTTTTGAAAAATAAACCATAATCCTCGTTTGGGCTTTAAAATACAACATGCTTTTCAGTTTCGTGTGTCTTCTATAGCTTAGCAATCTGTCTATTGTGTCTGGCTTTATAAGCATAATTGTACTCCCAAGTTTATAACAATGTATCCTCTCCCCTCGCCATTTGTGGACCTTGGGTGTAAGAGAAATTGTAATAAACTTTAGAGGGCGGTCTTTGGTGGGAAAAGAGGTACTCACCCCAAGGAACGACCCAATCGGTAACAGGCTAAAGCCAAGCCCATCCAAACTGGTATATAAAAATGCCATTGAGACTAGTATCATAGTGGACAAGTGTGAATTTTTTGTGGCAACCAAAATCTCCTCTAGTACCCTTGTGGTGTGTTAAATTCCCTACATCGTTAAGGTGAAAACCTTGCTTTGAAAGGATTGGGAGAGCCCCCTTAATTGGGAAGATGACTTGATCACAACCACCTGAATGGATGTCCTTACTACAAGCTTTTATTTAGTGGCCACAAATCCTTCTATTTACTGGTGCAACGGGTAGCCCAACCTATGAAGACACCCCACATTACTCATGGTTCATAGTAGAGATAGCAATTCTTTGGGAAGTAATGACCCATTGAATTTGGAACTTGGTGTGCCTGAGAAGAAAGTGCACTGTAAGGAGGAGCTCGTGCCTCCAAGTTCCTAGGTTGTCCGCTTTGAATTGCGTGGCTAGATTTTATTATCCAAGTGGGGATTCGGTAGATATTGTCCTTGCCAGCCTTAAGATTTGTAAGTGTGTCTGTGCATTCATACTAATTTAGATTAGATCATTTATGTCTTACGTGTGTGTATGCATTTCAAATTTGCTAAAAACATCTGACACAAAACAACAAAAACCAAACAACAGAGAAAAATCCAAAATTTCCAAGCGAAAACTGTCAAAAATCCAAGCAAAACATATCCTGTGCATTTGTGCATTAATCATGTGCATTTGTTCCTACACATTCATCACAGAGAGTACTTCCACAGGTCTTCAAGATTTCAAATCTACCTTTTTGGATACCCATTTCTATCTTTAGTGTGATTCTGGAAAACCATTCGACCTTACAAACTTTTTGATCTTCAGTTTGACCATTTCTCATCTTCTTGCTTTCATCCAATACATTTTCTAAAAACATTCCTAAATCTTCAAAATCTACATCCAAGTGTTGAGATACTACATTGATTTTCAGATTGTGACCTTAGTAAGTTTTCATCACATTAGGATATGTCATCCTTTATCAAAACTTGTTTAGGTCACTCTCTCTTTGGGTTTTTCTTTTTCATATCATAGTTATCTCTATATCTCCTATTGACTTAGATTATCCATTTACCTTATCTAGCTCAAACACTTTTGCATCTATTGCATCCTATCTTGTCTAGCTTCACATCTTCCTCTATTTTCATCTTTCACTATTTATGGTTCAAACTCGATCACAAAAACTTAAACAACCCATTGATCCAGAATCCGCTGATACAATGGAAGGAGGTAAACCCAATGAAGAGAATCCTTGGTACAAGGCAACCCCAATCTTTTCATCAAAACATGTACCCACTGATCAAGAAATCAGAGATGCTATGCAAGATGCCCACTTTTATAGTGCCATGGAAAGAATCCTAAATATGGACAAGGAGATGTACTTCCTCATGCTTGCTCAACAAGGAGAAAAATTACCTAGTGGTTTTGATGTCACAGATCTTGTAGAACCACCACCCACAAATGATCAAGAACAACCTCATGGTTCCCAAGAAAAACCTAGTGGCTCTCAATAGACCTATACTCATGGGAAGAAGGAGGACAAACAACATATTTCTTTAAACGATACCCAAAAGCCTTTTTCATCTTCAGATCCTGTCATGCAACAACTTCAATTGCTACAACAACAAATGTGTGACATGCAAATGGGAACATCCACCAAGAAATACTCTTTGGAGGATATATGTCCCTATACTTTTGACAAGAATTTAACTATGATTCCATTCCCTCCTCATTTTGAGGTACCAAAACTTGATAAATATAAAGGGAATTCTGATCCACAAGACCACATTCATGAGTTTTGTGTTGCATGTATTGAAGTCACGCACAATGATACTTATCTTATGCTACTATTCCCATGTAGTTTAGGAGGACAAGCCATGGAATGGTTCTCCAAGCTACCCCCGGGTATACAATCTTTCAATGAACTTATCAACAAATTTGTGACTCACTATTCCTATAACATCAAACATGAAGTCACAATGCTGGATCTTTGCAACACACGTCAAAAGAATAGAGAACCTCTCCTCACCTCTTTGCAAAGATGGCATCAGCTATTTTCCAAGTATCCATGCTCTATTCCTGAACAAGAGAAAATGGATATCTTTGTGCATAATCTAACATAGGAGATGAGCTATAGGTTACAATTACAATGCCCTCCAAATTTCAACAAGCTCATTGAGAATGGTGTGAAAAATGAAGAGGCTATGGTTCGAAAGGGGGAAATTAAGCTCTACTCCAAAGATAATGCCAGATCAAGTTCAAGTTCCAACAACAACAACAACAACAATGATAAAACCAAATATTGGAACAAGAACAAAAACATGGTCAATGATGGGATTGTTGATAATCGTCATGTAAAATCCGTACAACCCATCTTGAATCTTGCAAGAAAAACCAATCCCACACCTACTCAAAGAAATACAGGTGCTACTCATAATACCAATAATAGTGCCTCAAAATCACCCTTCATGTCACATAGGAGAAATTTTACTCCTTTGGGGGAATCTCTGGAATCAGCACTAAGGAAGTTAATCACGAAGAAACTCATTGCGCTTCCTGAGACTAGTGATTTCAAACCTCGGGTGAAACCTTCTTGGTGGAATGACAATGATTACTATGAATTTCATCGAGGCAAAGGTCATAAAACCAATAATTGTCAAAGACTCAAGCATGTTATCCAAGATTTGATTGACAGCAAAGAAATTAGTGTTGATGGACACACCTCTAACAAGTCACATACTACCTTCAAAGATCCACTTCCCAAGCATGAGAAAGGGAACTCACCTGATGCTAAAGGTGATAACCATGTAAACTACAATTCCACCTCCTTCAACTACATAAATCACATTTCTGAGTGTCAATCCTATGTCAATGTGATTTCCATCAAAGAAAAGAGTCAGCTGGTCAATGTCACAACTCGAGCTCAGTCCAAGGTTACTCTTCAAGGGGTTCCCTCTAAGCCTAACAACACCCAAACCAAGGTTGTCTACATTCCATAGTCTACGTCCAAAGTTTCCAACCAATATAGTCTTTTGGAGCAACTGAAGAAAACACCGGCCCAGATATCCCTATTAGAGCTTTTACGTCTATCACCTTCCCATAAGGAAATCCTTGAGAAAGCTCTGATCGAAACTAATATCCCAACCAATCTAGATCAAGATCAATTCCAAGCTATGGTGGGGCATTTGACAACCCCCCATTATCTATCCTTCATTGAAGATGATGATCTAGCCATTAACCAACCGCACAACACTCCACTCCATATAGAAGGTATTGTACAAAACCATAAGATTAAAAGAGTACTAATAGATGGAGGAGCCGATTTGAATATATGCACTCTAAAGCTAGTCCGTGACTTGGGATTTTCTGAAAATGTTGTCGATCCAACAAAGAAAATCACCATCAAAGCTTATGATGAGGAGGAAAGGTCATCCAAGGGATCGGTTGTACTTCCTATCAGAGTTGGTCCTATGGTTAAAGACATGCTTTGTCAAGTCTTGGATATGGATTTGGCATATAACATTCTTTTAGGGTGACCATGGATTCATTCCATGTGAGCTGTATCATCAACGTACCATCAATGCTTGAAGTTTTTGTATGATGGTCACGAGGTAACCATCAAAGGAGATCCGAATCCTTTTCAATATTACAATACCATAAAGCCAACAACTGAATCTTTGGTGCCTTACAATCAGATTACATCTACTCCACCAACATCCATTGATCTCAATAACGAAGCATCAACTTCCAAATCCCATGAAATCAAGGTAGATATAAAAGAACAAAGTATGGGAGAATACACTTTGGGCCAAACTTTGTGTATCATAGAGTTACCCTTATCTCCTAAATCATATGGAAAATCCTTGATCACCAAATAATAATCTGAAGGCCCTTCTACACTTGTTTATGGCACATTTGTGAGTGGGGGCACCATATCAAAAGAGGCTACTGAGTGTAATGCTAATTATTTGTTAAATCGTCATAAGGATCTAGAGAATGAAAAACATGAACCTATATCACCAGATATATATGGCACGGGATACACTTTGTTACAAAAGATGGGATATCAAGGAAGGTTGCAAAGAGAAGGTGTCATAAAACCAATTCTGAAAAATCCAAATTATCAAAGAGACACCACTGGATTAAGATACAAGGGAGAGGGACCAAAGGAACCTAAAGGAAAAGAGAAGGTTGAACCCTTTTATAAAACTCCTACGGCTCATGCATTCTGGAAAAATGGTATGTATGTAGATCCAGCAAAGCAAAAGATAACACAAGGCATCATTAACCGACTTAGAAATAGTAATGATGATGATGATGATTCTCATAATTATGAATGGGATTCATTTTCTGATTATACTAAAGATATGGAAGTTGATGATGTCCATGTTGATGGTAACAATTGTCATGAGCAGACGAGTCCAAGGACGGAACCACTAGGATTAGATCCACCTAATACTACTCTTGGCGATTGTGAGGAAAGTGAGAGTTATCCTGAGATAGATGATTCATATGAGAGTATGGAAATAGACCTTGCTGATACAATCATAAACTTTCAAAACTTTTCTATCAATACCATTTCATCCTTTGAGACCAAACCAAATGATCCAATACCCCTTGTCCACCCCAAACTTATCACCTGGGATTCCCCAAATTACCCCGAACTTGATGTTTTCCATAATGATGATGCTATTATTGACTATCTCAGAATCAGAGACCATCTACCGTCAGGAGATCATAAATCAGGATTCCCTATAGAACTCAACGACATGGCTTACTTTGGAGAGGGTGCCAATCCTTTCAGTCGTAAAAATATGAAAATAATAAATTGATCTAACGGTGAAAACCACTCAGTGGCAATGTTAGATCCTAAAAAAGGAAAAAGAAAATATGTATCTGAGGGTGAAAACCTCTCTGAGGTGCCTGAAGATGGAAGGATTGACACTCTCCCCAACTATATGTATCGAGAATAGTCTGCTATACTTATTGAGCCAACATTGCCTCTTAACATTGGCACAGAGGAGTCACCACGCATTCTGAAGATAGCTACATCCTTAACAAAGACAGAAAAAGATGCCTTTTCACAATTTTTCAAAAAGAGACAGATCAATTTTTATTGGTCTTATGCTGATATGCCTGGGTTAGATCCACATCTTATTATGCACCATTTATCTATTACACCTGGGGTCAAGCCTGTAAAGCAGAAGCTCAGGAATATGCATCCTCACATTGCACTCATGGTCAAAGCAGAATTAAAACAATTGTTGGATGTGGGTTTCATTCGAGCTATTGATTATGCTGATTGGATCTCCAACATTGTACTAGTATCCAAGCCAGACAAGTCCATCCAGATTTGCATAGATTTTTGAGATCTTAACAAAGCTTGTCCTAAAGATGATTTTCCTCTGCTGAATATTGATATTATAGTTGATTTAACAGCTGGGCATGAGATGTTATCCTTAATGGATGGATTTTTTGGTTATAACCAGATTAAGATTGCACCAGAAGATCAAGAAAAGACTACTTTTACATGTCCTTGGGGCACGTACTGTTGTAATGTGATGCCTTTTGCGCTTAAAAATGCTGGCACTACCTATCAAAGAGCTATGACCATAATCTTTCATGACATGATGCATACGGTGATGGAAGATTATTTTGATGATATCTTAGCCAAATCCAAGGATAGAGAAGGTCATCTAAGAGTGTTGGATAGGATATTCACCTGAATGGAAAAGTATCAAATAAGATTAAATCCCAAGAAGTGTGCATTCGGGGTTACATCAAGTAAACTATTGGGATACATTGTTTTAGCTAAGGGAATAGAAGTGGATCCATACAAGTTCAAGGTAATCATGGAAATGGCTTCACCAACAAATATCAGTCAATTGAGATCTCTACAAGGGCGCCTTTAGTCAATCAGAAGATTTGTCTCACAATTAGCCGACAAAAGTCATCCTTTTCAGCATCTGTTACATAAAAACATCTTATTCAAATGGGATGATAAGTGTGAAGCATCTTTTAATAAGATCAAGCAATACTTAGCCACTCCTCCCACTCTTATGTCACCAATTCTAGGAAAACTACTCTTTCCTTATATTTCAGCTACAAAAGTTTCACTCAGTGCTCTGTTGGCCCAACAAGATCAAGAGGGAAAAGAGAAATCTATCTATTATATCAGTCGCACTCTTGTTGGATATGAACTCAATTATTCACCAATTGAGCGTGCATGTCTAGCAGTGGTCTTTGCTTCACAAAAATGGTGACATTACATGTTGTCTCACTCTATCAGGCTCATTGCAAAGATTGATCCTTTGAAGTATATTTTGAGCAAGACTGCATTAACAGGAAGGTTGGCTAAGTGGGTCATGTTACTTAGTGAATTTGACATCGAATATGTGGAAAGGAAGGATATTAAAGGGAAAGTAATTGCTGATCAATTGGCCGAGGCACCATTAATGGATGATTATCCTATACAAAAAGAGTTCCTAGATGCACACATCCTAACATTAGCTACACAAACTTGGAGGCTATATTTTGATGGATCCTATACTCGGCATGGTTCAGGAGCTGGCGTCTTATTTGTTATGCCACAAGGATATACCATACCAAAGTCCTATAAGTTGCTTTTTTCCTTGTACCAATAATTTTTCTGAGTATGAAGCACTGATGATCGGGTTGAAAATGGCTCTACAATGGAACGTGACTGAATTGAATGTCTATGGAGACTCCCAGCTAATAATAAATCAAGTTAATGATGAATATCAAACTAAGGATGACAAGTTGTTACCATATAAACACATGGTAGATGACTTTAAGGAATATTTTTCAATCATCACCTTTGAGTAGATTCCAAGGCAGGAAAATAAGGCTACAGATGCTATGGCGACAATTGCTTCTTTGTTTAATGCAGCGGATACAAAAGCCCGTTTTGAGTTCTTAGTGGAATCCTTGATTTATCCTGCATACGATGATCCTGATACACGGATCATATGCCATATTATCAGACAAGATTCCCCTACCTATGGAAAAATATATTCCTATTTGAAAGACAATATCCTTCCCCCCAACCTATCCAAAAATCAAAATCGAACCTTTCTCTGCCAAACCTCCCACTATCTCCTAATATCTGACACAATGTATCGACGAGGTCTTGACGGTACTCTCTTACAATGTCTTGAACATGCTGAAGCTCAAACTACCTTACAAGATGTACACGAGGGTATATGTGGAACACATTTGAGTGGTCCTTCCTTGGATAAGAAGCTCATGTGTATGGGTTACTCTTAGCCTACCATGGAAATAGATTCTTTTCACTTTGCTCAGAAATGCAAGAAGTGTCAAATTCATGGGAATCTTATTCACGCACCGGCACAGCAACTACATCCTGTTACAACTACATTGTCATTCAGTCAGTGGGGACTCAACCTTGTGGGTGCAATTCACCCTCCATCTTCCAATAGCCATAAGTACATTATAACCGCCACTGAGTATTTTACCAAATGGATCGAAGTTGTTCCCTTGATCACTGCCACAAGCAAATAAGTTGCTATGTTTATCCTTAACTATATCATTTGTAGATATGGCATCCCTATGCATCTCATTATAGATCATGGAAAACAGTTTCAAAATCAAGATATCGATGACTTATGCACCAAATTCCATATTACCTACCATTATTCCACTATCTATTATCCTTAGGGTAATGGCCAAGCTGAGTTGTCTAATAAAACTATTTTCAAAATCCTTCAAAAGACTGTCAATGACACTGGTCGTAACTGGCATGTCCAGTTGAACCCTGCCCTTTGGGCCTACCATACTTCCATCCGAACTCCAACTGGTGCCACACCATATTCCCTTGTTTATGGATCTGAAGCCATCCTACCCCTTGAGGTCGAGTTACCTTCTCTTTGAGTGTCCCTAAAAGATTTGATTCCAGATGAAGAGTATAGAGTTGCATGGCTAACTAAATTAGAATTGCTAGATGAGCGACGTCAATGAGCCTTTGATCACTTAAAAGTCTATCAGCAAAGGATGTCTCGTCAATATAACAGTAAATTGAAACCCAGAGACTTTCAGGTGGGTGCTCTAGTCCTTCAAGAGAATCCCAAAAATCAGTAGCATCGTGAGAAGAAGGGCAAGTTTGAGCCCAATTGGTTGGGCCCTTTTGTGATTACAGCAGCATATGGTTATGGAGCCTATCAGTTGTCAACGTCTAAGGGTGATCCCTTGGATGAGCCTCTTAACAGCATGCACCTAAAGAATTTATATGCATGAGATCCCAGTGCAAGGGATAAAATAACAAAAAAATCAAAAAATCAAAAAAAAAAATCAAGAGAAAATTGCAATAAAAGCATGTGGTGAAAACCTGGAAATGGGTCCTATTTGTGACAAGCTAGCTCCTCCCTCTATTAGGATTATTCTCATGTCTTGTCCCATCTGTATATAATCATAATAACGTGGCTCTCATAGTCACTTTTCACCTTGTACATATCATAATAAAATGGCCAAATCCATGATTCCTACCCATTTGTATAAATCCCCAATAAAACCCCATCATAGCTTGGTCTACTATCTTGGTCTTCACCCTAGTCCAGTGTGTCTTTCTTCATCCATAATAAGTCAGTCCATCACCTAGCTGGGGGCATTTCCTTGACCTAGTTCTTGGGAAGTGGATCTGTGACAGTCGTGACTCTAAGAGGACAGAACGGAGTATTTTTTACCAGACAAGCAAACACAATCAACGGTTCTTATACGATGCTATTCTAATCATGATCCATAACCTATGACATATCTTTCAAACTATGACTATTTATCTATACATTTACAACAACATCATTATCAACCAAACTGATCAAACAAACTCAACACTATCTTTTGGCAAAGAAATGTATATTCATGATAGGCATGTTAGGATGATTTGTCATAAGATTATGCATTTATATCAGAATTTCATTTGTTATCATGTTTCCTATGCTATTCTGGGATATCTTTGACATGAGCTTAACAACTCTAAATATGTCATTGATTAGGATAGCCGTGATGGAACATGATATTTTCTTTGATTGTTGTTTGTGGGGTATTTTCCAACGAAGTTGAAGGAACAAATAA
>MU225326.1:1820862-1842552 GCA_018584345.1 Thuja plicata | reverse complement strand
ATACATTCAAGAAACCAAAGCTAGGAGGGCAATGGAGACAAGCTGCATTGGGTAGGTGAAGGTAACTTTATTGTTTTGCTTCATTTAAACTTGTAATTCTTCATTGTGTTTGCATTTAGATTGATTTATTAGTTAGATTAATTAATATCTCATTTAGAGTAGTTGCACATCTATTTTGCATACAATCCTTATGATTTGGGTCCTGACCTATATTTGGTGTTACATTTTCCTACCTTGGAGAATATGATCAATTGTGGCTTACTTGTTTGTGTTGTGAACATCTATATATTGATGTAATTGATCTCTAGTTGAAAATTTCTTAGATAGATAACCTCTTGAAGGTTAGCATTGTAGAGAAATTGAAAATTCAATCTGTAATCAGGCTTGTATGCATGGAATGCAAGTTTTCATGTTGCCGGCCAATTTGATGTAATTTCATGAATATTTGTTAATGTGAACATCCGGTCTTGCATTCTCTCTATCCTTTATTGTCATTTGAATTGTTATTTCTAGTGTGTGACTCTTGATGCATAGTTAGACCATTCTTGTTGAGGATTCTTTGTTTGTGACTACACCAGCTTCTCTACTGGTCACTTGGCCACTGGTTTTTCTCTCTCGTGTTGTAAAGGCACTACCACTTGGTGGAAGTATGCTAATGGTGAACACCTGATCGTTTTGGCTTCTAATTCTTCCTTGGATGACTCCACAAGATGATGATGATTCCTCCCAAGATGATGTTCTACCTCTTGTTGTTGGTATGGCCTCCTCATGCCTCGTGAATCCTCATCCACTTCTTGCTATCAATGTGGCCCCCTTTGACCACATGGAAACTTCTCCACTTGTTGTTCCTATTCAGCTCCAACCTTTGAAAGATGGTGTGTTGCCTCATCAACACTCTACTCCTTGCACTGGAAGTCTCATTGAGAGGAATTCCCCCCTTGCTTCCCCTAGTGATGGTATTCCTAATGAAGTATTGCCTATATTGTCGTCCACCGGAGGAGGAAAGATTGTTCTTTCTCCTCTTCCCAAACTCTTCCCCGACTTATGGGTGTTTTTTCAACCCACTCTTGATGTGAGTTACTAGTTGTTCTAATAGTGTGATGTAAGAAAACTATTATAGCCTTTATTGCATGTGGCTTGTTCTTGATTATTTGTAAGTGGCCTTTTCGACTTCTCTTTGTAAGGGCTAGTACCCTTCTTTTGTGACTTTTATTATAAAAACAATCAAATTAAATATAACTCACAATTAACATTTCTAAAAAATCGCCTTTATAGACCACTATCATATCTTTTATATGTGTAATATAGTCTTGTATATCTACAAAGTCTAAAGATGAATTGTATTTTTTGGTCTATAGCTTAATATGTGACCCTACATAGTCTATTCAGTCATACTTCATATACTTGACTTTTTGGAATTAGCTATATGATAACCTAACTCTTGATATATGTATCTAATTATTATACTATCTTTAATATATGTAAAATCACCTTTGTTAAAAGTGAGTACAGGTATTAAATAATATATTCAAATAATAAATATTTGAATTTTCAAAAAAAAATACCACCTAAAAAATAACAAGCATCAATTTCATGCTGCACCTACCCCTTTATTGGTAATGATGAGTGTGAAAAGAGACTAATAGTAAACACTAGCTTAAATAGAGAACAAAAAAGTGATAGAGAAAGACAAAATGTTACAAAAAGTGATAGAGAAAGACAAAAATGGACAAAAATGTAAGTTGGGTACTAATCAAATCTATGTCCTCCTTGGAAAAGGATGTTTTGAGTTAAGTCCAAATTGTTTAGCTAATTTGATGTAATAATAATAATAAACTTCATTTTGGAAAGTTGACCTACAATATATCTCATCCATCTCCATTGTCTTGCACGTGAGATACTAGTTTTGAGTGTGGAGGATGACTAATCATTGGACCCTACACATATGTCGGTGTTAATATTATATTAAATAAATTTTATATAAATTTATTTGTAACAAGTCACTCTTTTATTAGCAATTTTATCCCCTCTTTTATACTTTTCCATTGATTTTCTACATTTTAGACCATGCACGGTACTAAATCTATGGATTTAATAGTTAGGGTCTATTATAGCTTTTGAGAAATAGAAAGATTTTATATGTAATATTTATAATTTGAATTCAATTATATTTAAGAATAAAAAATTAAAATTGTTTGTGTTTAGTTTGAATTAATGTATATTATGCTTGCTTAATGTTGGATAGGTTTTATAAAGATAAAATTGAATATTTATAATTGTAATATAGTAATAGACTTATCTTAAAGTAGAGATAAATTATAATTTAAATGACACTTAATTTAATTAGAAAAAGTAATCATTAATTTATTCATAATAATAAATTATTATAAAATATTCATTTATAAAGTGAAAATTTAACAATAAATCATAATAATATTCATTTTCAAAGTGAAAATTAACAATAAATCATCATAATATCTATTTTCAAAGTGAAAAGTTTCAAACAAATAAGTTACCAACATAAATAGATGATCCTTCATGTTGTAAGGAAAGGCTACCTCTTATCTAATTCTATAAAAGCACATGTACTAAAGCACACACCTTGATAATAAACTTGTAGTTGTACAATCGTGGTGAAGGAATGAGCGATCTACATTCTAAGTTATATTTGTAGTGTTTCTTTGGCCTTCCTTCCTAACTATCTTATTGATGGCCTTAGGAGAGATGACTAATGAAAGGAAAAGGAGGTGATCTTCGTAGAGTAACTTGACAGGCATTAATGATGGTATATGGAATAATGATCAAGAAATATTTTTTTCTTTAAACCTACAACATGAAAGTATATAATTGCATACTTTGTTTTGGGGATGAACAAATATTATATAGACAAATCAAGAAAAAGAGAGTAATCAAATTGTCAACCAAATTATTATAAATATACAATTCTGAATAGGTCGTGACTTTAAATTGAAATGGCTTATCCATGCTCATGATAAGACCATAAGTGGTTTTGAAAACTAGCAATAAGATTAGAAAGGATTTGCGTAGGAGCTAAATGAGCATAGGTGACTTTGAAAGGTGTTACATGGCTTTTGACAGACTCATACATCAATTGTTGGGAAAGAATTGACATTACATTATTATAGCTTACAAATTATTGATAAGTGTATGAAATGTGATCAAATAATAGCTTCTCTCATTTTCTTATTGAAGAGAGATGTATTTATATATGAGTGAAAGAATTGACCAAAACATTCTTTAAAACAAACAAACAAAAAAGTGATATGTGCCACTAATCATAATTGCGTCAAATTCAATAAAATTCAAAACATTATATTTAAACATAAATGTTTCCTTAATGCAATAAAATAGACAACTTATATTTAAAATTCATCAAATCAAATATATGAATACAATTAAATGTAAAATAAAACATGCTAATCTTAAATTATTTTATTCCCAACCCTCTCTATATATATGAATTAAAAATAAATTGTATATCCATAAAATAAGGAAAAAAAAAATTGTTATTCCCAGCCCTCAATATATATATATGGAATAAAAAAAATTGTATATCCATAAAATAAGGAAAAAAAAAATCGATAGTTAAATTATTTTTAAGTCCTTGTAGAATAATTCACAAGCTTGATAATGGGCCTTACTTGCTAAAGCTCCCCATTATCTTGAAAGGACTTACATTCTTCCTTGCCTGTTTAAAGAAGGTTAAACCTTACAAGAAGTGGATTCACACAAATCTCTTAGAATTAAAGGAAATAGAAACACATTCTAGATGTTATGGTTCTTGAGTAAAACAAGTGCACAAAAGGGGAGGTCACATTATGTCTCATCAAATAGTATAATGTATAATGTCTTCAAAGTCTTGAGGGGACATTATGTATTGGTTTATGAAGCAGTTTTCTCATTAAGCACACAATCTTTTATCAATGCATTCTCTAATTTCTAGATTTTATCATATCTAGGTACTTGTGTTGGTTTAGGATTTGGGGTAATCTTAATTAGGAACTATATAACTAGTAGTTAGGAATCAATATTTTTGTCATATTTTTATTGAAGTGTTTTGAGAGTGGTCGTAAAGGAGATGTGGTATAACTTTAAAATTTATAAGTTTTAACATTTTATGTTTATTTGTATTATTGATATTAAAAAGGTATGATGCTATGAATAAGGTTAAGTGGAACTAAAAATTATTTCATTATATTATATGGTGATGTATGGTGTAATTTTTTATATGTATTTTTGGACTATTGATTTAGTTGTGATTAGAATTTATTTTGTGGTACATATTTAATTTGGATATAAAAAGATGTGGTTTTTTTATACATTCATATTGTAATAGACTTTTATTTATTGTATTTGGACATGAATAGATGTGGTCCTGGTAGATTCATATTTTTATCGGCTTTTTCTTTTTATAAAAGATTATCAATTCAAAAAAATATATCATAAATTGATATGATTAACAAGGAATAGAGAAAAAAATATTATCATCTTAAAATATTTTAATAAAATATAGAAATTTTTAACAAAGAAAGTGGTGTTTTTAGAAGTATTCATGACTTTGATTTTAAATATATTCATATAAGAGTTATTTTAATTAAGTGTAATATTGAAACAAATACATCCATGTAAAGAGCAAAGCATTTCTATATAATAAAGTAAACTATTTTTTGTAGTGTTAAGCGTAGATTATTATTATTTTGTAATGGATCTTATGCTCATTATAAAATTAAAATATATATAATATAAAGAAAAACAATACACATTATACTTTTTGGAAAGCCAACATTGAAGATTATGTCCTAAAAATAATTTTATTTTATCTCCTTAAACATGAAATTATTTTTTGTCAGCATTTTGACAAGCACAAAGAAGACATTGTTAAGAATTCATGTAAACTTAAGAATATTATACTCATAGGAATTTGATTAATCCCTTCAAAAAAAATCATAAAATGAAATGTCCAAGTTTAATCATACATTTTCCAAAAAGGTGATTTCAAGCAAGATTCAAGATGACCTATAAATAAAATAAGATGTTATATTTTTAACCAATTATTATATAATGACATGTAGACCATTAACATGTGGATAGGTTTTATAAGGATAAAATTGAATAGTTATTATTTCAATATAGTAATTTCTTTTTGTTATAAGAGAGCGAGTATAATTTAAATGACAATTAGTTTAATTAACAAAAATAAATATTATTTCATATATAACAATAACATCATAAAATATTTATTTTTAAGGTGAAAAGATTCAAACAATTAGCATAAATAAATAACCCTTCATATTGTAAAGCAAGAATACCTCATATATAACTATATAAAAGTACATGTGTATAGCGCTCACCTTGATATAGTTCTTATAATTATGTAATTCAACTAACAAAAATTACCTTATTTTTTTACTAAAATAATAGAAATAATCTTAATTTTTGTTACATTTGGTATGTCAAATATTGCTTTAGACTACCCAATACTATCAATATTTGTTTACCTAAAAAACTTGATAAGATATTGGGAATTAAGGAATTGGTGTTTGAAACAAATCAATGATACATAGCTAAAAACACAATTTTTAATATAAAATTAAAGTAATAAAGAAGATCTGTAAAATGAATAAGGGAAAAATGAAAAATAATTTAAAGATATAGATGTTATATTTTTTATATCAGTGAAGTGTGTTTTGCAAGGCTCTAAACTCATGTATAACAGAATAGCCAGCAAGCAAAAGAACAAAGAAACATAAGAAATGCAATGAAAAAAATAACCTAGTACAATGTTGATATCACTCACAATAAAAATAAATAAATAACACACAATGCCAAAGGATGGAAAGCATCATACTGCTTAATCTTGATCTAACAATCAACACACCCATGAATCAAGTATAAGAATCTAAAATAGATTTAGTAAGACATCTTTTCCTTCTTTGAACAATAGTCCAAGATAGACAAATGTCAAGATCCTCAAAATGAGGGGTATCTCATTAATCATCACCTCCACCAGAGACATCTCACACAATGAAAAAATCTAGCTAAATAATTTATGAGTCACAATGAATTCATAGACATTTCTAAAGTAAGGGTACCTACACATGTTGTGGGGTGGTGTGAACCAAAGAAGAAACTATCATTGTGAAAAGAAGACGACCAAATTCAAGAGAAACTCCTTACGAGTGTGACTCACTACAAGGGAAACAAAAGGAGAATACCCAACGTCCTAATAAGAAGAAGATACAACATCTTGAGATGAACCATCAACCAAAGAGTCAAAGATCTAATGGTCAAGTGATCATTATGGGCATTCTTCCATCATGTAGTTGCACCCTTATGTCGAGAGTGAGAACAACCAAGAGTTAGGTGGTTAACCAAGAGTTAGGTGGAAAATATCATCAACAAAAAAAAGGTATAATCTACATAGTCAAGCAATTTAATCCAAGGTATATCCTCCACCTTTAAACTGTATCCTTACAAATAACCTTGAGAAATCGGTCCAAAAGAATATGAATATACATAGATGTTATGTCATATATTAATAATAATAAAATAAAATACATTTATGTTTGTAAGCATGTGCATTTATAAAATGTTCCTTTTTCATATTTTTATATCATATTTAAATACTTTTTATCATATTTTTAATTCAAACAACAAATATTGAGATAAAATGTAGTTTTCCCCAAAATGCTCAAATTGGGTATACCTGAAATAACACCAAATTTTCCCACAAGTTTAAATATATTTTATAAATATGAAAGAAGACATTTATACCAAAATTTTGACATCATAGCGGCCTGTAAAATAATACTTCTAGTTTTGCAAAGAAGATTACAAAATAGCTCCAAAATGGAGTTCAAATACATAGCCGGTAGGCTCCCAAATAGCACAAAAACTATCCAAAAATACTAAAATGACTCTAAAAATCACATAGAAGCATATTAATATCCCAATACATTTATTCCACACACTTGGGACAGTAAAAAGGCTGCAATAAAGTAGAAAACAAATTGAATCTCAAAAACCCCAAACTTTCACTCAAAAACTACTATAAAAACCTTGCAAACAAAGCACAAATCTGCAATCTTTAAGCATTGGTGCAACCTATGGGTGAAGTTGCCTTTGCCTCTAAATACCTACAACCACACTGCCTACAAATCTTGATCACTCTCGTTTATCAGCCAAAAGATCTTTTTCTTTTTCTCCAATAGTTTTCCAACCTCTTGAAGAAATCTTCACCTATAGAGCAAAAATTAGTAAACAAGAATGAGAATGAGAAAAGATAAGTTCAACTTTTACTGCTCAAATTTTTCCCACCAAAATGGTCCCAAATCCCAATATACAAAGAGGAAATATATGCATGTAACTCCCCCACATCCCTTGACAATTGGTGGATCTCCACAAAAATTGGTCAAATCTTCTTTAGCTCCAAATTGGGATTTTCTCAATCTTGCATTAAATTTAAAAATGTTGATCCTCCCAAATCCATGCCTCCTTAGGAAAAGTAAATAATTTAATTAATATAAAAAAAAATTCCTTCAAAATTTATTATATTTATCCCATTTTCCAAACCTAAATTTTCTTGCTTGTCAGTAGCGCCCAACTTACTATTTCTAGAAACTGGCCCTGCTAAAAATTGATGAACCATAACTGATTGAATGTTTGAAGATGTTAAGTTGATCACCAAAATGTAGAAAGATAATGCAAGACATTAAATCAGTTAATGGATTGTATTTTCATTGATGTCAACTTAATATAATCTGATTGGTTATATTCAAAGTGTCAAAGACTTCAGAGAATCATAGAGATAAATATTATGCTTTCAGTAATGCATAATAGATCAGCATTCACTAAGTGACAACTAACACCGACGGGTAGTGCACCCCGATGGACAGAGTAACCCGAAAGTAAAAGTCACAATTTTTCCCGAGCAAGAAAACCGACAAGCATTACCGACGAGAAGAATCACAAGCATTACCCATGAGAAGAACTTCATAGTGATGCCCGACAGACAGACAATCCCAACGGATAGACAACCCTGACGGAGATGCCCGAGGAGAGCTGAAGTTTTGACCAAAGCTATTAAAGAGTTAAACACCGAAAAGAACTGAAGTTCAGAAATGACAAAATACTTAGCTGGAAAGAGCTAAAGATAGAGTTAATTGGTTGTTAACATTGTTTTCATCGACAAGTTAAAGCCAGAGATGAGTAAAAGATTTAAAGTTGTTTTATCCAGTTGTCAAGGAGAAATCTAAGGGATAAAATTGAAGTAAATATTTAAAGAAAGATTGGCTAAGATTGCAAATCACGCCAAGAACAAGAAATTCAAGAAGTGATAAATGGTGATATCATTTCTATAAAGAGACAATCTAATTCATTATGAATTAGGAGAGTGAATAGAAAAGAAGGATGATGGAGAGAAACTGATGAAGAAGAACTTCATACAGACCTAATTAATCGAGCTAAGGAAAGAGATAAAGAATCCTGTGGACACCGAGCAACAAAGAAGCACAGCATCACCGAGATGAAAGAAGTGGAGCAAAGGTATTGAAAAGATACATTGATCATAAAGGTATTATGAGCTTACAATAGATCTGAAAATTTGCAAGTCTAACTTGTATGTGTGAACAAATCATTTACTCTTTCAGTTTAACCATTTATTCAGAAAGTCTCTTAACCGAGAAGGACTTAACAATCCTTTCTGTATTGAGATACATCCCAAGGAGTGTCAAAAATTTTGATCATGAAGATAGCATAAGATGCCAAATACCATTTGACAAACTACACTGGGTTTGGTCATAGAAGGTAGCATAGATATGCCAGATATCAAGTGACAAACTATTCTATTTAAATCCTCTAACAAGGTCACACCTAACAGTGTGTTTGTAACCTTCAAAAGGGTTGGCTCTTCACTGAGCTCACTTCAAAAATGTGAAAATTTTGGGTTACCGATCCCAAGTGATTTTTCCCTTAACAGGGTTTCCACGTTAAAAATCCATGTGTCAATGTGTTTATGAGTCATTACTTTAGTGTTTTGCATACTGAAAGAGAAGTTAGTGTTTCAATCAATGACTCTATCTTCACACACTGAGGATTGGTTGAGCATTAATGACTCAACCTAGGGAAAAATTCTATAAATAGACGACGGAAGGGTTTCATTCTTCACCAGCAATTTGAGCAAAGTGACTAGAGAGAAACCAGAGCAAGAAGCGACTACATTGCAGAACGAATCCAACCCAATTCAAAGCACTCCAAGCATATCAGTTACAGCTACAGAGGTTAAAGTAAGTAAAGTAAGTACCAAGCATAACGAAAAACTATGTTTATCATTTACGAAAAATCCCTAATGTCATAAACAATGGCGACCACATCTAGAACTACTAAGTTGAAGAGTATTAAGAAGAACCAGGTCAAACTTATCAAGAATAGTACATGTGAGGAACCACATTATAAAATATGCCCAGAGGTTTCCTCACAACACGACAATGCTAGAGCATTCTCATGAACACCAGCTAGGGTTTTGCTTGTCGAAGATGAGTGAGCATACATACACTGAAAGATTGCAGAGATTGGCAATGTGGAGGTTGAGCAAGCTTTCAAGAATCTATGCAAAGATGATGGTACTATCAAGGATAAGCACAAGAACATCAAGGTAAAAGGGCTCACAAATTCCCTAGGGTTCCTGAAGGAATTCAAGACCGAATGGATTCAGTTAGTGTTGAGCAGGATACATGACTGAAATCTATGGTTGGATGAGCCTAAACAGATAACCAAGGATGTGATACACGCTGTCACTAGATACCCCATAACTGAAAAGGTAAAGGCAGTGAAGCACTCACCTAAAGATGAAATTGAGAAGAATACCAGAGCTACATGGGATGGAAGAGGACTAAGAATATCCACCATCAATGATGATGAACTAAAATCTGGAGCATGTGTCTTAGGATACAAGTTCTTTCAAGCTAGCAGGATGAACACCATTGCATTCAGAGTGGTGGATACAGCCTACAAGATTGTCAAGAAAGGAACTCAATTGGATTTTTCAGAACTTCTACTCAAGAAGTTAGAAGAGAACTTAAAGACAATCATAAATGCAAAATCAAATTCATGTAATTATGGTTCACTTATCATGTGCATATTCTTCTACTTCCAAGAATCTTTTCCATCAATAGGAAATGTCCAATGGGACACAACTAAACCAGTGACCATTCAGATTAGTGAGTTCATAAAATCACTAGGAGATAATTTTGAGTCAATCATGGATGAATACTTTGTTGGATTCAAGGATAGAATGCATAAGAGAGTAAGGATCCCCGAGCAGTTAATTGAAAAATTCAAGACTGATGTATGTTTCATGGTAGACACTAACTTCACATACATCAAGCATGTTCTACCGAGAACAACATGGCTATCTCCAATTGAATGTGAGGTGAACATAGATCAATAATCTAATGCAATTGATGCATTAATAAATGATCCAATTGATAAATCATAACCCAAGTTTGGCACATATGAAGATGCCAAAGAAAGAATCAAAATTGGCTTGGTAGTGAAAAAGATTGACAGGAAGGACAAGATGGTCAAGAACTGTCGGTTACAGAAGAATAAACCGAGCAACAGTCACATGTCAGTGAAGCTGAGAAGGAGAGTGACACTAAGTCTAAAAAGTTAGATACACCATTACCTTCACCAGCTAAGAAGCCTAGGACTACAGCTGCTACGAGGACAAGAAGTCAAACAACTAAGGACACAAGTCTTTCGCCATTAAAGAAAGGTCAAGTAAGGACCTATAAGAGAAATCCTCCAACCAAACAGTCCAAAGCACCAAAGAGAAGAAGGAAGCTAATCCTAAACAAGGAAGACATGGAGGACATTGAGGACACTGAACAGGAGGATGTTGTTCAAAAATAAAAGGAGAATATTCCTGAAACTATTGATCAATTATGTGCCTCAATCATCAAGTCAGGAACAGTCAAAGATAGAAAGATCAAGAAATGGCTTGCATTGGATCCCTTGGATCAAAATAAGATTGAGGAGGCAATCATTAAAATTATGTGCATATTCAAATACCTCCCAATCCAATTGGCAGACAAAATTCCAAAAGAACTACAAGATAGATTATCGGCAAGATGGACATTTTCCTTGCACTCTGAGAAAGAAATCAAGGAAAGAGCCCTAGTATTTGTCATGCCTCCCGAGTAAAAAATAGAGGAGATCAAAGAAATGATGAAAATTCACTACAAATAGTTCTCACCAAAGTTAAGAGCTTACCAAGTGCTCCAAGGACATTTACTAGACCTAGACAGAAAGAGTGAAGCCAAATGGAGAAAAATACTCGATATTCCTAAAAAGGATACAAGTCCCGGGCAACAAAAAGCTCCTACCAAAACTCAACAAACCAAGGATAATTAGGCTATACAGAGCCTTGAGCACATTACTATCAATGATGAAGATGTCACAATAGTAGAATTGGACAAAGAGGAATTGGACACTACAGGCAATAAGAAAATGGATGTTGCAGATGAGACATGGCCAGACACTACTATGGATAATACTATTATAGACATCACTGATGATCTTTCAGATGAAAATCAAAAAGATGAATATGTCACTATTGTCAAGGACCATACCGACGAACAAGACACCGCGGTTGATACTACACAAGTTCATAAACCGGTCCAAATGCCACTATTGATTCAAGCAATCAACATTATCTCATAGAAGGAGAAGACCCTCAATCCTAACACAAGCATACCTGAGGACAAGGATAATGATGAGCAAAAAGATATATCTAAAGAAATAAGGACACAACCAATGAATAGAATGTCACTGTTGAAGATCAAAAAGATGGAGATACCACCAAGAAAGATGCACATATGAAAGATGTTGATGAAGTGGACAAAGAGACAAATGAGCAAGAAAAGACAATTGATACCACACCAAAGGAAATAAAAGATGAAGTTACAGAAACACCAAAGGTTGAAAAGGAGACATCCTTAGACAACCAACAGACAAATACCGAGTATTTTGATCAAGATGTCCCTTGTGTTCTCCTAAGAAGAACAAGTTGGAAGTCACATTAGATGAGATTATTGAAATACTGAAATGTGACCCAATTACATTAGACTTTGAATCTCTCCAATAATATGGATAAATATTCCAAAGGAAAGCTTTGCAAGAAAAATTTAAAGAAGCAGCATCAAGATTCATTGGTACTGGAGAACACAATGGACATCTTGAGTCAGATAGTTCCCGAAGTTGATGTTGATCACAATACCCCCATTCTAGATCAACTTGTCATCCTCACCGAAGCAATCACAACGCAAAATGTTGATGCAGAAAAGGCAATTGAGGAGTGAGCAGAGAAGAAATTTCAATACAAACTGACAGAAAATATTAGCCAAGAAGAGGCAGAGAATAAGGTAAAGCTTTCAGAATTATCAGATCAATTAGATCCAATCATAACTGAAGTTGTTTCCTTAATACCGAAGCTATGCACTTTAGAAAATTTTACTAAGGACGACAATGACAAGATAGAAAAGATCGAGTCTGATCTAACTGCAAGTGCACAGAGTCTAACCACTGATGGAAATGAAATCAAATTGCATTATGAGAAAATCATTGAGATAAAATGGTTAAGATGGGAAATTTGGGAAGCAGAGTCACAATTTAGAGAGGAGGTTACCGAGATTCAATCCATGTTGTTACCGAACCTCACACATCTACAAACTCACCTAAGTTCAGCTAGGAAACTTATATCCACCCCTGAGATGTCTGTAGCAGACAGCATCTATGACATGCATGCACAGATAACATTAGAGCATATGGCTCTTGAAAATTTAAAGGGGAAATGGGAGAAGATGCTGGAGGAAATGCAGTCCTCACACTCTCATATTTTTGATAAGTTATAGGTATACACCTTTTTCCTTACTATCAAAAAAGGGGGAAAAGGAAATATGTACAGAGACAAAACATATAGTACTAATAAAGGGGGAAAAGTGAAATAATATGTACAAAGACATAACAAAGGGTAAAAGGATAATATAGCACGAATGAGAAAGGGAAAAGATAGTATAAAGACAAAGTGTACATACACACTATACTATACTGGCATATACATAGGGGGAGTCATCAAATGACTAAGGTAACCTACAAAGTGCTCATACTATAAATTTTGGTAGTCTTCTGCACATATCAGTTTTTGATACTAATGTCAAAGGGGGAGATTGATAAACACAAAGTTTTTTCATTAGTATGCAATGAGAAAACAAGTTATTCAAACCATCGGTTACACTACACCGAAGTTAGGTTTTCAGCTTAAACTGAGAGAACAAACAAATATCAGACCGAAAGATAGTCAAACTGACTTCAGAGCAAACCGATCATCAGACACTGAAAGTCAGTTACATCCTAAAAAAATTGGATCTGACTTCTAAGTCAAATAAAACAATTGTATTCTATTTATAGAATATTGATTTATTTTTAAATCTATTACTTAAGGGACAAGAAACATTATTGTAATTGTTTTAATCAATCTAACTGATTAAAAACATGCAGACTAGGAGATCAAGGTCAAGTTGTAAACCTGTGATCATAGAGTTAGTTTTTTTATACGTGAAACTACATCAGGTCAATTTATCTTGTAAATAGATGTTGTAATCATTATTAAAAAAAATGAGAGAATGAATTTAGCTAACAAGCACATCTATCGATCAGACTGAAAGTTTCAAGAAGCAGAATAGCAAAATATGAAATTGATTATCAAGAACCAAGAACAGAGGCTACTGAGCAACAGAGGTATTAATCAATCACAATAGGTGATACATTTATACATGTGAATTGTAATGGATCTATAATCAGAAATAGTTAGATTGCATACACTTAGGTCAATGAGTATTTTTTTCTGCATTCTAACAAGTGTAGCAAATAGAATAAATTCTTCCAAGGAAGGTGGATTTAACAATCCTATTGTAAATCTCTTAATTGAGTGCACACTAAACAGAGTTGCTAAAGCTCTTTGTAGAGTAGACTTTAACCAGTCTCCACAGATACTCCTAATAGGGTAGATCATCAGAAGTGATCAAAATTGTAAGCCTTAACCGACCCCTTCCAATCTGCAGATAGTGAAGATTTTGTGGGTGCCATCCCCACCGCAGTTTTTACCTTCTAACAAGGGTTTTTTGTGTTACCATATCATGTGTTATGAGTCAATTAATTTCATGAATGTTTACATATTTGATTAAGTTAAATAATTGATATATCTTACACAAAGATAGTATAGAACATATGGTTGGTTACAAAATTAATTACACAAAGGATAAAGGTTAAAAGAGGTAAAAGTTTTAGAGGCATTGATTCTCCCCTCTCCTCTCAGCACACACTTCCCATTATTTCCAACAATTGGTATCAGAACTAGAACTCTTATTTGGAAAGATTAAAGACTTAAGAGAAAAGATCATACAATGGAGATGTACAAACTTGATAAAAGTATTGAAAATCAGAAGCTATAAATTTAGATCTTCTATGAGCAGTATAAAGAAGCTAGAATCAAAATGAGACAGTTGTTAGATGAAAGAAAGATTATGGCATCTTGTTGTAATGAAACAGATTACCAAGAAGAAGAGATACCAGATCTATTTGAGTCTTCAGGATCTACTACAAGAAAAGCATCAAATACATCAGAGGAAAGCATCACAAGCAAAAAATGAAATCAATCAACATCTGGTTGGACAAGTGAAATATCTACAAATCGGTCAAGAGACACATATGGTAAGAATGATTGATGTCATGAACAATGCTAGACAAGTTGAGCAAGAGAGAACACTAGATATTGATGATAGGAGGAATATTATTGAAAAGCTACAAGAAAAAGATTCTGAAATACAGAGACTTACAAAACATCACCATGAGATTACAAGTCAGATTATTCTTATGAGTCAAGAGGCAAGTAGAATGAATGTTGAACTTGTTGAAATAATAGAAGCTATCAGTGAGCTAAGTGAAGAAAATGAAAAGTTGAAACAAGAACTCATAATTTAGCAGTAGCATAATGAGATAATCAAGAGAGCTGAAGAAAGAAACAAAAAAAATGGATGATATTCTTGATGGACAAAGGAGATCCAACAACAACACTAGACTAGGCTATACTGAGAATAAAGAATCACCTAATCAGGTTGATCCAAAGAATGTCTATACAAATCCAAAACCAAGAAAGCTGACATGCAATCACTGTGGAAAGCAAGGCCACACATCAAATTTTTACAAGAGCAAAATGAAAGATATTCCTAAATCTGCATCTTCATTCATAGGAATTTTTTATAAATGTAACAAGAAAGGACATAAAGCATATGAATGTAAATCTGAGATGAAACAACCAAAGAAGGAAACCTACATGTACAAACATTTTCCTACTAGAAAAATGCATGGGCACACAACTCTTGAATGCTGGAAGAAGAAAAAGCAAGCATGGAAGCCAAAAGGTCAAGAATCTGCCTATCAACCAAATAGATTCGGTAACCAGTATGTATGGGATTACAATACTTGGGAAAATTGTACAGCATGTGGAAGATTTGGTCACATTGCTACAAATTATATGAGACAATGGACAAGAAAGCCTAGAGGTTGGACTAACCCCAGAATGGCATATTTACACTTTCATAAATTCGGTCATCTCAAGAAAGACTGCAAAGACCAAATGACAAAGACCAGAACCTTTTCCAATGGAAACAACATTGAAGACATCAGGAAGATGAGAAACAAAATGTGGAGGAAAGCTACAAACAATAATGAAGCGGTACCGAGCAATGCAATTGCTAACACCTTATCCAATGGATATGGTGACATCACCACCCCCACCTAAGCAGAACAAGAAAGTATGGAACTGCATTATACCAAGTTATATTTTGCATCAGTTCCATTATACATAGTTGAAATGCCAAATTAGCATGATTATAGATGCACTATGGTATTACTTGCTGAAATCTGTGAAAACTATTTGATCGGTCAATACATACCGAAATGCATAGGTTTACATATAAATCTAAGTGTCTTCACTTACCAAGAATCATTGGTTAACATGTAAAAGATAAAGTTTCTAATGTAAACAGAGATCCGTCGGTAATCATGTGAGTTGACTAAGTTGTCTTCGCAATACACTGAAACCCGTCAGTGAAAAGAAAGTTAAAAGGACTGCCTGAAGCATCGCATTATAACCGAAAGAGAAGTTAGTGTTTCAACCAATGACTCCATCTTCACACACCGAGGAGTGGTTTATCATTAATGACTTGACCTAGGGAAAATTCTATAAATAGACGACGGAAGGGTTTCATTCTTCACTAGCGATTTCAGTGAAGTGACTAGAGCAAAACCAGAGCAAGAAGCAATAGCATTGCAGAATGAATCCAACCCAATTCAAAGCACTCCAAGAAGATCAGTTACAGCTACAGAGGTTAAATTAAGTACCAAGAATAACCAAAAACTTTATTTATCATTTATGGAAAAGCCCTAATGTCAGAATCAATGGCGACCACATCTAGAACTACTAAGTTGAAGAGTATTAAGAAGAACCAGGTCAAACTTATCAAGAATAGTACATGTGAGGAACCACATTATAATATATTTCTAGAGGTTTCCTCACAACCCAATAATGCTAGAGAATTCTCACAAATACCAGCTAGGTTTTTTCTCGTCGAAGACGTGCGAGCATACATACATTGCAAGATTGTAGAGATTGGCGATGTGGAGCTTGAGAAAGCTTTCAAGAAGCTATGCAAAGATGATGGTACTATCAAGGATGAGCACAAGCACATCGAGGTAAAAGGGCTCACAAATTCCCTAGGGTTCCTGAAGGAATTCAAGACTGGATGGATTCGGTTAGTGCTAAGCAGGATACATGATAGAAAGCTATGGTTGGATGAGCCTAAACAGATAACCAAGGATGTGATACACATTTTCACTCGATACCCCATAACCAACAAGGTAAAGGCATTGAAGCACTCGCCTAAAGCTGAAATTGAGAAGAATACCGGAGCTACATGGGATGGAAGAGGACTAAGATTATCCAACATCAATGATGATGAACTAAAATTTGGAGTATGTGTCTTAGGATACAATTTCTTTCAGGCTAGCAAGATGAATAGCATTGCATCCAGAGTAGTGGATACAGCCTACAAGATTGTCAAGAAAGGAACTCAATTGGATCTGTCAGAACTTCTACTCAAGCAGTTAGAAGAGAACTTAAAGACAATCAGAAATGAAAACTCAAATTCATGTAAATATGGTTCACTTATCATGTGCATATTCTTCTACTTCCAAGAATATTTTCCATCAATAGGAAATGTGCAATGGAACACTACTAAACCAGTGATCATTCAGATTAGTGAGTTCATAAAATCACTAGGAGATAATTTTGAGTCAGCCATGGATGAATACTTTTCTGGATTCAAGGATAGAATGTAGAAGAGAGTAAGGATCCCTGACCAGTATATTAAAAAATTCAAGACTAATGTATGATTCATGGTAGACACTGACTTCACATACAGCAAGCCTTTTGTACTGAGAATAGCATGGCTATCTCCACTTGACTATGAGGTGAACATAGATCAAGCATCTAATGCAATTGATGCATTAATAAATGAGCCAATTGATAAATCACAACCAAAGTTTGGAACATATGAAGAAGCCAAAGAAAGAATCAAAACTGGCTTGGTAGTGAAAAAGATTGACAGGAAGAAGGACAAGATGGTCAAGAACTTAAAGAAAATATTGTCAGTTATAGAAGAATAAACCGAGGAAAAGTCACCCATTGGTGAAGCTAAGAAGGAGAGTGACACTGAGTCTACAGAGTTAGATACACCATTACCTTCACTATATAAGAAGCCTAGGACTACATTTGCTACAACGACAAGAAGTCAAACAGCTAAGGACACAATTCCTTCACCATTAAAGAAAGGTCAAGTAAGGACCTATAAGAGAAATCCTCCAACCAAACAGTCCAAAGCACCAAAGAGAAGAAGGAAGCTAATCCTAAACAAGGAAGACATGGAGGACATTGAGGACACCGAACAGGAGGATATTGTTCAAAAAGAAAAGGAGAATATTCCTAAAAATATTGATCAATTGTGTGCCTCAATCATCAAGTCAGGAATAGTCAATGATAGAAAGATCAATAAATGGTTTACATTGGACCCCTTGGATCAAAAGAAGATTGAGGAGGCAACCATTAAAATGATGTGCATATTCAAATACTTCCCAATCCAATTGGCAGACAAAATGGAAAAAGAACTACAAGATAGAATATCAGCAAGCTGGGCATTTGCCTTTCACTCTGAGAAAGAAATCAAGGAAAGAGCCCTAGTATCTGTCATGCCTCCCGAGTCAAAAATAGAGGAGATCAAAGAAATGATGAAAAATCGCTCCAAATGGTTCTCACCAAAGTTGAGAGCTTACCAAGTGCTCCAAGGACATTTACTGGACCTAGACAGAAAGAATGAAGCCGAATGGAGAAAAATACTTGATATTCCTAAAAAGGATACAAGACCCGAGCAACAAAAATCTCCTACCGAAACTCAATAGACTAAGGATAATCAGGCTACACAGAGCCCCAAGCACATTACTATCAATGATGAAGATGTCACAATAGTAGAATTGGACAAAGAGGAATTGGATACTACATGCAACAAGAAAATGGATGTTATAGATGAGACATGGTCGGACACTACTATGAATAATACTATTATAGACATCACCGATGACCCTTCAGATGAAAATAAGAAATATGAATATTTCACTGTTGTCAAGGACCATACCGACAAATAGGACACTACGGTTGATACTACACAAGTTCATAAACTGAGCAAAATGTCACTATTGATTCAAGAAATCAATATTATCTCACAGAAGGAGAAGACCCCCGATCCTAATACAAGCATACCCTAGGACAAGGATAATGATGAGCAAAAAGATACATCTAAAGAAAAGGACACAACCAATGAACAGAATGTCATCGGTGAAGAAAAAAAAGATGGAGATACCACCAAGAAAGATGCACAGATGAAATATGTTGATGAAGTGGACAAAGAGAGATGAGAAAGAAAAGGCATTTGATACCACGCTGAAGGAAACAAAAGGCAAAGTTGCAAATACACCAAAGGTTGACAAGGAGACATCCTCAAACAACTGACAGACAAATATTGATTAGCAAGAGAAAGGTACAACTCCTCAAAATCCATCTAGTAGCACATCAGACCAAGCCAAGAAGCTGGCAATGGTTCTGCATACAGGTGGAACACAGAAGAAAAAGAAGAAAACAAAGAAAAGGAAAGATTTGTAAGAATAGCTAAAGAAGCAGCATCGAGATTCATTGGTACTAGAGAACACAAGGGACATCTTGAGTTAGATAGTTCCCAAAGTTGATGTTGATCACAATACCCCCGTTCTAGATCAACTTGTCATCCTCACCAGAGCAATCACAATGCAAAATATTGATGCAGAAAAGGAAATTAAGGAGCAAGCAGAGCATAAATTTCAATACAAACTGACAAAAAAGATCAACCAAGAGGTGGCAGAGACTAAGGTAAAGCTTTCAAAATTATCAGATCAATTAGATCCAATCATAACTGAAGTTGTTTCCTTAATACAGAAGCTATGCACTTTAGAAAAGTTTACTAAGGACAACAATGACAAGATAGAAAAGATCAAGTCTGATCTAACTGCAAGTGCACAGAGTCTAACCACTAATGGAAATACAATCAAATTGCATTATGATAAAATCATTGAGATAAAATAGTTAAGACAGGAACTTTGGGAAGTAGAGTCACAATTCAGAGAGGAGGTTACCGAGATTCAGTCGATACTGTTACCGAACCTCACACATCTGCAGACTCACCTAAGTTTAGCTAGGAAACTTATTGCCACCCCTGAGATGTCTGTAGCAGACAGCATCTATGACATGCATGCACGGATAACATTAGAGCTTATGGCTCTTGAACAGTTAAAGGAGAAATGGGAGAAGATGATGGAGGAAATGCAGTCCTCACACTCTCATATTTTTTATAAGCTATAGGTATACACCTTTTCCCTTACTATCAAAGAAGGGGGAAAAGGAAATATGTACAAAGACAAAACATATAGTACTAATAAAGGGGGAAAAGTGAAATAATATGTACAAAGACGAAATAAAGGGGGAAAGGATAATATAGCACGAAGGAGAAAGGGAAAAGATAGTATAAAGACAAGTGTACATACACACTATACTATACTGGCATATACATAGGGGGAGTCATGAAATGACTAAGGTAATATACAAGGTGCTCATACTATAAATTTTGGTAGTCTTATGCACATATTAGTTTTGATACTAATGTCAAAGGGGGAGATTGATAAACATAAAGTTTGTCCATTAGTATGCAATGAGAAAACAAGTTGTTCAAACCATCGGTCACACTACACCAAAGTCAAGTTTTCAGTCTAAATCAAAAGTGCAAACCGAGAGAACAGACAAAGACCACACTGAAAGACAGTCAAACTGACTTCGGAGGAAACCGAGCATCAGACACTGAAATTCAGTTACATCCCAAAAAAAGTGGATCTGACTTCCACGTCAAATAAAAAAATTGTATTCTATTTATAGAATCTTGATTTATTTTTAAATTCATTACTTAAGGGACAAGCAACATTATTTTAATTTTTTTAATCAGTCTAACTGATTACAAACATGTAGACTAGGAGATCAAGGTCAAGTTGTAAACATGTGATCATAGAGTTAGTTTTTTTATATGTGAAACTACATCAGGTCAATTTATCTTATAAATATATGTTGTAATCATTCTTAAGAAAAATGAGAGGATGAATGTAGCCAATGAGCACATCTATGGATCAGACTAAAAGTTTCAAGAAGCAGAATAGCAAAAGATGAAATTGGTTATCAAGAACCAAGAACAGAGGCTACCGAGAAACAGAGGTATTAATCAATCACAATAGGTGATACATTTATACATGTGAATTGTAATGGATCTATAATCATCAATAGAGAGATTGCATACACTCAGGTTAATGAGTATTTTTGTCTGCACTCTAACAAGTGTAGCAAATAGAAGAAATCCTTTCAAGGAAGGTGGATTTAACAATCGTATTGTAAATCTCTTAACTAAGTGCACACTAAACAGTGTCACTAAAGCTCTTAATAGAGTAGACCTTAACCAGTCTCCACAGATACTCCTAACAGGGTAGATCCTCATAAGTGATCAAAATTGTAAGCCTTAACCGGCCCCTTCCAATCTGTAGATAGTGAGGATTTTGTGGGTGTCATCCCCACCACATTTTTTACCTTCTAACAGGGGTTTTCTATGTTACCATATCATGTTTTATGATTCAATTACTTTCATGAATTTTTACATGTTTGATTAAGTTAAATAATTGATATATCTTACACAAAGATAGTATTGAACAGATGGTTGGTTACACAAAGGATAAAGGTTAAATGAGATTAAAAAAAATTTAGAGGTACTAATTCACCCCTCCCCTCTCAACACACACTTCCCATTATTTCCAACAAGTCATTTCTTTAGTGTTTTGCATTACACATAACTAATTATGGATTGATCGGTATACACTAAGCAATTTACTATTTTTTAATAAATGAAAGACTGCTAATGGGTAAACAGTAAGAAT
>MU225326.1:1791177-1815616 GCA_018584345.1 Thuja plicata | reverse complement strand
ACAAACTATTCTATTTAAATCCTCTAACAAGGTCACACCTAACAGTGTGTTTGTAACCTTTAATAGGGTTGGCTCTTCACCGAGCTCACTTTAGAAGAGTGAAAATTTTGGGTTACCGATCCCAAGTGGTTTTTCCCTTGACATGTTTTCCACGTTAAAAATCCATGTGTCAATGTGTTTATGAGTCATTACTTTAGTGTTTTTCATTACACATAACTAATTCTGGATTGATCGGTATACACTAAGCAATTTACTATTTTTTGGTAAATGAAAGACTACTAATCGATAAACAGTAAGAATAAGGTTGAACAGTGAACTCCAACCAGTAGTTATTTGTTAATATTATTTAAAGGCATTCATCTTGTAGGACTTAAGATAACTAGAGGCTTAATATTGTGGTACTAAGTTTTTGGGTTGATTTATTGCAATATTTTTGAGGCCACTGATATAATTAGAAAGGGGACATGAAAATTCCTCCCTCCCAAAGATTAGTTTTCCTCAACCAATTAATATTGGGATGATTGATAATTTTGGATCCTTCCCATGTTGCATCTTTGAGTGGAAATCCTTTTCATTTTATCGTGTTATGTGATGCTCCTATTTCTCAATTTATTCTCCCTGGTTTCCAAAACCTTCTCTCGTATCAAGATCAATTTCACTTCAACATCCAAGGGTGTTAACTCTGGTGAATCTATGATATTTTTTCCTATCACCTTCTTAAGACAAGAGACATGAAATATATTATGCATTTTACAGTCGGGAGGAAGCTCCAACTCATAAGCTACTGCGCCTATCCTCTTGATGATCTTATAGGATCCATAAAATTTGGGCTTCAACTTTTCTGCACCACTCTTCTTTAAGTTAATTTTCTTATATGGATGCAACCTCACAAATAACAAGTCTCCCACTTCTAAAACCATTTTTTTCCTCTTCATATATGCATACATTTTCTACTAATTCTGAGCATGAAGTAAGTTATCATTAAGAGCCCTCAAGATATCTTGACTTTGTTGGACAAAATCACTAGCTTCAGGAACTCTACTATCTGGAAACAAGTCAACAAAAAAGACTACATCATAGCCATAAAGAGCTCTAAATGGAGACATATTGATAGATACATGATGTGAATTATTGTAGAAATACTCTGCTAGATGTAACCATTTGATCCAAGCTCCTTCCTAATTTGAAACACAGTTCCTCAGGTATCCCTCTATCCACTTGTTGACTATCTTTGTTTTCCCATATATTTGGGGGTGGTAACTAGTACTAGGATTGATTTTTGTACCTATCAAGTGGAAAATATCCTTCCAAAAAGAGCTAAGAAATTTTCTATCTCTATCACTAATAATGCTCCGTGGCAAATCATGCAATCTAAAGATCTTGAAAAATAATTCTGCTACTTGGGATGCCTTTAATTCATATGTGATAGGAATAAAAGGGGAATATTTTTTTAATTAAATTTCAACCACTAAAAATAATAAATTTTACCTTGAGCCTTGGGTAAGCTTGTAATGAAGTCCATTGATATGCTCTCCCACTTATGCTCGAGAATGGTAAGTGGTTGTAGCAGTCCTGCTGGAAAATCTGTTCACTCTTATTATGCTAACAAACCATACATTCCCTAATCCATTGGAGTACATCACTTTTCATACCCTTCCAAGATAATCTCTATCGGACCTGCCTATATGTTTTCTAATACCCCTGATGACCAGCCATGGGTGTATCATGGAAAGCCCTCAGTATCATTTCTTTAATATTTGATCCTAAAACCAAGAGTATCCTTCCTTTGTAATAAATTATTCCATCGTTAATAGTGTATCTTCCATCATCTACCTTTCCATCCAAAATTTTAGAAGGAAAGGAATCTTTGACATATTCTTAAATTATAGATATTTTTCATTCAACAACAATAGTGGAAAGTGTGCATAATCTGGGTTTCCTGAAAAGTGCATCAGCAACTATGTTGTTTTTTCCTTTAACGTACTCAATCTCAAAATAATATGCTTGAAACTTACTTACCCACCTTTGTTGACAATCATTCAAATCCCTTTGGCTCAAAAATAATTTTAAACTATTATGATCAGTTTTAACCATAAACTTACCACATACCAAATCCTGCCTTAATTTATCAAGTGTGTGCATTATGGCCAATATCTCTTTATCATAGATTGATTACCCCTTCTCCAATATGTTTATATTCCTACTTTAAAAATCTATTGGGTGTCCCTTTTGGGATAAAACAGCCACAATCTCTTCTCCAGAAGCATCACGTTCCACAACAAACTAAAGGGAGAAATCAGGAATTGCAAGCACCAAACATGAGCACATTACCTCCTTGAGTTTATCAAATGTCTTTGGGCTTCTTTTTTCTATGCAAAGGCTCCTTTCTTATTCAAATCAGTCATGGGGGAAGAAATTTGAGAGAAACCCTTAACAAGCCTCATGTAATAGCTACACAAACCAAAGAACCCTCTTAAATGAGTAAGATTGGTTAGGAGGTGGTCAATCTAGTATTGCTTGAACCTTTTCTTGGTCAACCTGCACTACTTGTGAACATATGACATGTTCCAAATATAAAAATTCAGTCATCCTAAACTCACATTTTGATATATTAGCATAGAAGGATTGTTTCTCTAAAATACCCAAAACTGTATCTAGATGCTCAAGGTGTTATTTCCAAGTTTTATTATAAATCAAGATATCATCAAAGAACAATAAAATAAATTTCCTAAGTTGTCTACTAAATACCTTATTCATTCATGATTGGAATGTTTTCAATTCATTTGTGAGACCAAATGGCATAACAAGGAATTCAAAATGCCCATAGTGCAACAGAAAGTTGTCTTCTCCACATCCTCTTTTCTCATGTGAATCTGGTGGTAGCCTGACCTCGGATCAATATCTGAAAAATATATGGCCCCATGTAATTCATCAATGAGTTCATCTATCCTTGGAATGGGTTATCTATTTTTTAATGTCTTCTAATTGAGTACCTTGTAATCTATGCACATCCTCATCATGTTATCCTTTTTTTTACCAACATTACAGGTGAAGCAAATGGGCTAGAATTGGGTCTTATGAGACCCATGTCAAAAATTTCTTTGATAGACATCTCTATCTCCTCCTTGTAACTCTTAGGGTGATAATATTGTGTCATGATAATGGGTTTAGCACCCTGTTCTAGTTCAATTAAACTCAAATCCCCTATCGAGGAGGTAAACCTAGAGTTAAATCATTGAAAATAACACTTTGCTTATCTGGAATGGATTGAATCTCAAAATAGTGTTTACCTTTCTTTTTTTAAGAGCTTGAGGTGTGAACTAAACAAAAAATTCCCATGCCATTTTTCCACTTTGAAAAATCCTCTCCATTCTTTTTGTTGAAACCTCTTTTGGTGCCCCATGCGATAGACCCTTAAGCAAAATCTCTGTCATTGGACTAAAACTTAAACTTCATAGTTTGATGGTTGGTATAATAACCTACAATAGAATGTATTCATTGCACACCTAATACAACATCAATTTCTCCAATGCCTACCACATAAAAATCATCACATAGATCATAATCACCTAATGTTATTTTGAGTTCCTGGACAATTCGGGTGCATGGCATAGTGAAACCATCTGATACTGTGACATTGAAAACTTGGAACTCTTATGTCTTAAACCCTATTTTAAGCACATAACCCTCATCTATAAATTTATGAGTTACACCACTATCAATGGTATAACTTCTCAGACTCTGAATGGATGGTATCTCAGGCCTCCAAATAAAGCTACTATAGTGATTCCTTTGTTAATTTATTTGTCTTCATCTTCCTCTACTTCCTCACAGGTATCCTGAAAGTTCTCATTCTCATTTAAATCTGATTCTAGAATAATCTCAATATAATGTATTTGTCCCTTGCCCAAACATCTGTGGCCCTAAAGCCACAACTCTTTGCAAGTGAAGCAAAGCCCCTTCCAACAAAGCTCAGTTCTTGTTACCCCATCCACCTTCTTAGAGACTGTGCTTGGGATATTTTCCTTTGGAGTACTCTTTGGTGGAGGAAAAGAAGGAATCTTCTTTTGAAAGACCCCCTTTTGTTTCCAATTATTGGATGGTTTAGGTAGTTGCATCATTACTTCCTTTTTCATGGATACTCAAGTTGCAAGATTCTTTTTAATGCTTCTTGGAGAGTAGATGGTGAAAAGCCTTAACCAAAACTTTAACGGGCTCTTCAAGACCTTCTAAGAAGAGGTATACAATCCTCTTTTATGACATATCTGGTACCATTACTACGATCTTATAGTAATTTGAACTACATACTCATTAATGGAACCTGTTTGTTTCAACACAGTGATGCAGCAACTTCTGGAGGTCATAACTTTTGACTCGGATGTGGGTTTTTGCTGAAATTTTACAGGCAGATGTGTGAGGAAGAGTTAATGAAAATTCCAACTAAGCCAGCCCTATTGGTGGCTGTTTCAACATTTTTTCGGGAGCCTAAAATTTCATCTTGACCTCCAAAATTGTCTTTTTCTATTTCTTTCCAGGCTTTTGAGTTTTGCTTTTTGTAATAAATCTGAAATCGTGTTTCTGATTTCGTGGGTTAGTTGGCAATTCATCTTGCCTTAGTTGGGAGATTTTCTTGGGAAAAATCAAGATTCGTAGGATGAGTTTTGAAAGTTACCAAAAATGGAAAAATCTATTTTTCCCAAAAATCTGCCAAATATGGTAATTTTTGGAATTGTAATAAGTAGGAGTTTTCTTTCATTGTAGAGGCAGAGTAAGTTGGACACAGTTAATGAGAATTTGAAGTTTTGTTATTCTGGCATTGTGTTATTTTTTCTGAATTATTGTTTCTGAAGGTTGTGGGCTACATCACACAAACAATTCTTTGAAATACTCTTCTTCATCCTTAATCTCAAACCTATCCAACAATCTTTGACTGAAATTCTCAAAAGTAGTTACCTAATTTTGCCCCTTAGTAGGCATACCATGGTACTACTAATCATAAGTAGTTCCTTCCAAATGTAAAGTTTGATATTGTATAGCATCCAGCTCCCTTATGGGACGAAGTGTGAAATAAGTCTGCAACTTATGTAACCAAGCCCTAGCTAAAATCTTGTTTGAACCATCAAAAGTTGGAGCTGAAAGTTTATTTATTTTGTTCTTAAGTTTGCCTCCATGCTTACCTTGTTTAATTCTACGTCCCCTCAGATTCATCAGTCCTTACATCTAATTAACATAGTCATTGTAGGGCACTGAATTCTTACATCCTTCATCTTGATTAGCATAAGACACTCTGATTGCAACTAACTCTCTTGCTAACTCTTCCATTGGATTGGGTGGTGGGTTATTTGTAGCTGAGTTAACTTCAGATATGAATATTCATTTTGCATTTTTAAGAGAGGAGTTATTTTTTTGAACCTCTAAATAGATCCCTCTTTCATTAGTAGATACTGGGTTTTGGATTTTTTCTGTCAATAACCTCATCACTTCTCTTGTTTCAGCAAGACTATCAACGATTTTCTTTTGGTTATTTTGTAACTCTACAAGGAATTTATTTTGCATCTCCTTAGCATCACTTGTCTCCTTGTTCTGTTGGTTATACCCTTCACTTTCTCCTAAGAGGGGTTTTCAGTTAGTCTTTTATTTTTCTCCATCTGCAAATATCTCTTTTCCCTATCACTGAATTGCATAAATATTGTTAAACCCTCAGGTAGGCAAGATCATATCTTTGATGCCACTGTAACTTCCTTTTCATATTTTTATATCATAGTTAAATACTTCTTATCATATTTTAATTCAAACAACAAATATTGATATAAAATGTAGATTTCTCCAAAATGCTCAAATCAGGTATACCCGAACAACACCAAATTTTTCAACAACTTTAAATATGATTTATAAATATGAAAGAACAAATTTCTACTAAAATTTTGGAAGCATAAAATCTTGTAAAATAACACTTCCAATTCTGCAAAGAATATTACAAAATAGCTCCAAAAATGGAGTTCAAATACATAGTCGGCACTCCCAAATAGCACAAAAATTGTCCAAAAACACTAAAATGCACACATAATCATATGAACGTCCCAATAAATTTATTTCACACACTTGGGAGAGTAAAAAGGCTGCAATACAGCAGCAAAAAAATTGAAGCTCATAAACCCCAAACTTTCACACAAAAACTACTGTAAAAACCTTGCACACAAAGCACAAATCTGCAATCTTTAAGCACTGGTGCAACCTCTAGGTGAAGTAACCTCTAAAGACCTGCAACCACACCTCCTGAAAATATTGATCACTTTGTTTTACCAGCGAGAATATTTTTTTCTTTTTCTCCAATGGTTTTCCAGCCTCTTGAGGTAACCTCCGCTTGTAGAGCAAAAATCAGTGAACAAGAAGGGGATTGAGAAAAGATAAGTTGCAACTTTTATTGCTTAAATTTTTTCCACCAAAATGGGCCCAAATCCCAATTCCCAAAGAGTAAAAATCTCCATGTAACTCCTCCCACATCCCTTGACAAGTGGTGGATCTCCACAAAATTCAGTCAAATCTTCATTAGCTCCAAATTGGGATTTTCTCAATCTTGCATTTGAAATGCATTTAATTTAAAAATTTCAATTCTCTCAAATCCATGCCTCCTTAGGAAAAGTAAGTAATTTAATAAATACAAATTTTCTTTCCTTTACAAGTTTTCAAATTTGTCCCAATTTCCAAACCTGATTTTTCTTGCTTGTCGACAGGGCCCAACCTACTATTTTGAGAAACTAACCCTGCTAAAAATAGTAACTGCTATAATTACAAAGGGGACATGACAATTTAAGAGTGCACACAATAAAATGTATTTTGTGTGAACATGTACATATGGGAGTGCACACAATGACCCTTAACATCATATTTGTATGTATAAATTTATGAACTCAAGCTCAATTGAAGAAGTCCAATGGCCAAGATTTTTTATCAACCATCATTTGCAACAATTGTAACTACCTAATAAATTATCCTTGACAAAATCACCACATTGAACACAATGAAAAAAATTACCAACAAGTAAAACCATAATAGTAGCTCTGCAACTACCATGACACAAGTAAATGTCTCTCACTTCAATTGGCATTCTAAAATTCTCTCTTACTACAAATAGTGATTTTGCCACTAGCAAATTTGTACTTTTTTCATCGATATTTTCATTAACATGTTCCAAATGTATTGCCCCCAAGGTGTCTAGATCACAACCATTGAAAACACTCTAGAATTATTTTTACTTTGATCTTTGATTGATTTCATCTTTATGAGAGTATTTAACGTGTTTCAAGGGGTGTGCTACTTGTCTTCACAAATAAATATGAATAGTGAGTTAATAATATGACTTTTATAGTTCTCAAGATCCAATTTCAGATCATATACATGTGGGAGCAATAAAATATACCCCAAGCCATAATTGGTACCCCAATATTGTTGATAAAATTTTGTCATGAAAGCATCAAAACCGATCAGCATTTTTTTAGTGACTGTATACATAAGATACCACATTAAGAGGATTTAGGCTAGAGTTCCACAAAGTGGGAGCTTCCTAAAAAAAAATTAGTAGTTGTTGTTGAAATGTTTTATAAATATTTTAAAGTGAATGACATGAATTTCATAATCTGGTTTGTGCTTAGAAGTTTAAGCTCTAAGATTTATCAAAGTTGATGTTCTTATGAATTTTTATTTAATATATTTAATTCACATGAGCAAAAAAATAAAAATAGAAAAATCAGTTTATACAAATTGAAAAACTTTACATGAGTGACAAGTGGCAGAAAAAAAAAAAAAAGCCTAAACTAGTGGGGAGATTTCTAGCCCCCCACCTTTACCAACTACTCAAATATGCAGCCATAAAAATTAGGGGATGCTATTGTTTAGAAAACGTTGCAATCAATCTTGTAGCAATTTTTATTTGACTTCATGGGACCTCTTGCTCCTTAAAAGTATATTTTGATCAATCTTGTAACAATTTTTATTTGACTTCATGGAACTTCCCGCTCCTTAAAAATACATCCCAAAGCCCCCCTCTTGGAACCCCACCCTTTGGTCTTGAAGTTTGCAACACAAGCACTTAAGGATCAAATAGAAAATGAAAATACCTTCCACAAGAAATGGTAGCAAGAAAGAATACAATATGAAAGATTACTTGATTGTAGGATTGCATAATGAATTACAATGAAGAGATAATTTGCTTTTATAAAAAGAAATCAAACTAGTTAGATATGCAAACGAAAAGTGTATGATATGCACAATGTACAATTGGAGCCCAGCCAGACTAGACTATCCTAAATTTATGCTTAACTAAGTGAACTTAAGATAGAGCGTGAATGTGTAAACATGTTCTCAATTATGAATGAGAATATTATTGAGCATGTGCATAATTAATTAATGGAACATATGCAAATAAAACTAATGTAGCATATGCAAATACAACTAATGAAACAAATATACATGCTGTAACACCCCCCCTAAGTGAGTTTTAGGGAGACAAAAAATCTCTAAGCATGAATGGGTCCCAGTAACAAAAGGCCTAATTAGGTACCCATGTATACTCAAAGTAGAGAAAAGGGAGAAAAAACACGTAGGAAAAAATAAAACTCCTCTCCAAAAATGAGAGATGCAGCTACATGAAATGCAAAAGAACATCCTCTGATACACAAGAAAAGTGTAGAGACCTATCGAATGATAATTGTTAGTGTTGAATGAAGAACCTCCTCTAAAACCAAGATGATGATCAGGATCAATCTGCATGAGTGTCGCCGACATTACTCGACCAATGAGTAGATAGAAAACAAAGAAAAAACATTTGAAGACAACAATTTGCATGAGTGCCTCTAATGGCACTACTCAAAAATGGGAAGATGGAAAACAAAGGAAAAACATCTGTTAGTTGAAGATGCAGATCGCACATAAATTTTTATGGTGACCCCAATGACACTACTCAACCATGCAAGAACAAATTGCTAGACGAAAATGCAGGTGTCAATAGTCTAAAATTTTGATCAGCCACCGAACCAAGAAAGAATTAGCACAAAAAGTAGGATCCCCCCCATAATGCTGACAAATGAGAGGCATGATTGTGCAACCAAAGCCTTTGACTTGGAGCCAAGAAGAGAATCATGATTTGTTAAGGAATATTGATCTCATGTCAAGCACTCACAGAACACCTCAAATGAATGAAAAGTGGAGGCATATTCAATAACATCTATGGTAGCATAAAATGTAGAAGAAAATACCTGAAAGGATCCTTGAAGCTTAGACAAGATCATGAACATGCACTCTTTATCAATCTTCTCTTTCCCACATCCATGCAACAAAGTTTGAATGGACTTGAACTTCTCCAAGAAGTCCTCAATGGAAGGAAAAGAATCAGGTACTAAAGTAGTCAAATCCATCTCTATTTGTAGTGCTCAAACCTCATTAAGTTTCCCAAGAGAGACAGAAACTTGAGCCACATAGGCCATGAAGTAGTGCAAGACTCAAGATTAAACAAGAGATTATATGTAACATGTATTTAAATCAAACATATAGCCTCATCCATGTTGTTTCTATGTTGAAAGATGTCAAACTTGTAGCTCAAGTTAGGTTGTGTCTCATAAAATGTGGACCACAACCCTCTAGACATAAGTAACCTAGTCATTTGGGCCTTCCAAGTATGGTAGTTATGAGGGGTGAGAGGAGCTATGAAAATGGAATCCCCAATGTTGAAAACACTACAAAAAAATCCTCACAAAAAGAAAACGCAAGCCCTCCTACACTGGATGGTTAAGAAATCTCTAAAAGAAGAAATGAATGAATCTGGTATCAATTTCCCTGATGAAAAAAATGCAGTCAAGGACCTAAGATCTATATAGACTACAGTGAGAGATTTCCAAAGATGTGTGTAAGTTAAAAATCGGAGTCCATTTGCTTAAGTTATGGCCATAGAAGTACAAAAAGAAAGCCTGACTTTGTAGACCTACTACAAAAAATTGGTGAAGAATCTAAAAAACATGCTACACTGAAAAAATTGGCATTGGAACCGGCTTTCCAACATAATCTTGTTTGCATGATTTTGATATTGTTAGTAATAACTGAGAGGGGGGGGTGAATCAGTGACCTCAAAAATTTATCCTTTAAACTTTAATCCACCAATTATTACACCTCAGATTATTAAGTCCCTACAAGATGTATGCCTTTGAAATAATTGAAACAATTTATTGTCTGTCGTTTTACCTTGTCTGTCTTTATTCTCCTTGATTATCGATAAGCAGCAAAACTCATTTACCGATACTCAGTAAATATGTAGAGTATACCAAAAAATCCAGAAATGCATATGTGATATGTAAAACAATAAAGTAATATACCATACACACATAACACAAGGATTTTAACGTGGAAACCTTGTTAAGGGAAAAAACACTGGGACCAGTACCCTAAATTTTCACTCTTCTAAAGTGAGCCTTGTTAGGAGCCAACCCTGTTAAAGGTTACAAACACACTGTTAAGTGTGACCTTGTTAGAGGATTTTTACACATAGATTTTCACTAAGTATCTGGCATCTACGCTGCCATCCTTGAATCAGTCTCTAGACTGTCAATAGGTTTTATGCTAATCTTACTACCATCCTTGAATCAGCCTCCTTCTTAGACTGTCAATAGGCTTTAGGTAAGACCAATGCTACTATCATGAGTCAACCTTTTTGGTAATCTGTTAGGATATACCTCAATTATAGAAGACGGTTAAGTCCTGCTCTGTTAAGAGACTTAATGCTTCAATGGTTAAATTGAAACACAATGACCTATTTTTAATGCAACTTGAATTGCAGATATTCAGATCTATTTACGTACAATACCTTTCTGATCAATGTATCAATTTAGTTCCTTTGTACTTCACACTTTTTGCTCTGTGATGTTGTGCTTCACTTTCGTCGGTGTCTGCAGAATTCTTTAGCTCTCCCTTAGCTTGATTGATCAGGACTGTATGAAGCTTAACCTTCACTAGTTTCTCTTCAGCATCTTCTTTCAATTCACTCCCCCATGTATCTGATTGCTTTCGAAAATGAATTATGCTTGTCTCTTATATAGACATGATATTCCTTAATTCTTGATTCTTGATTCTTGATTCTTGGCGTGAAAAAAAATCTAGCCAAATTGATTTACGGCTTTAACTCCTGATTTATCTCATAGTTATCTTCTTTCCAGCTGTATAAATCAATTTCTTAACTGTGGTCGAATAAAACAAATAAAAAAACCAGTTAAGTCTATCATTAAGCTCTAGCAGCTAGATATTTTGTCATTTTTTGATCTCTCTATTCTGTCGGTCAATTCTGCAGTTCGTCGCCGGTGACAACTGTCAGTTCCGTCGGTGCAACTTTAGTTAGCTTTGGGATCTCCATCTGTCGGGCATCATTGGATCTTGCTCATTGGGAAACACTATTTTTAGCTTGTCGGGCATCCTGTGATTCTGCTTCATCGGGAAACACTGTCTTCTGCTCGTCGGGCATCACTGTGACTTTATCTCTGTCTTTACCGATGGTGTGCACTCCGTCGGTGTAGTATGTCACTTGGTGAATACTTGACTTTTATGCATTGCTGAAAGCATAACCTCTGTTCCATTGATTCTCTGAAGTCTTTGGCATTATGTATATGACCATACAGATGATATCAAGTTGACATCAATGACAATACAAACCATTAACTGATTTAATGTCTTGCATCATCTTCAACTTAATATTATCAAACATTCAATCAGTTACATGTCATCAATCTCTCCCTTTAGCATTGATGGAAACATACTATATTATCACACTATACTATTTCTAATATAATATGAAATACAATTGTTGAGATTCATCAAATTACCAAACATTTTGTTTTGATAACTGATAAAAATGTCTGACCGTCGATAAGCTCTGTGTAAGCTTAGATTTGATTCTTGCAGCTTTTTTGTTTCTTCTTCTGATGTGTTGTGACCTTTGTTGTTGTCAATTTCTCTCTTCTTCTTTGATGTCTATGTCTTGTATTTGCAACTTTTATACAAATACTCTCCCTATGGATATGATCTCTCCCTGTTTGGAGTAATCTGATAATGAATAGTTTCTGATGATAATATGGATACATTCTCTCCCTTTGACATTAATGCCAAACAAATATTTTCACAAATATCTGACATTCTGTAAAACAATTTCTTCTATCCATAATATATTCCTTGAATTTCCCTTATCCATCATCAATATAATAGTTTGCTTTGGTTCTTGGTTCTGATATATACGTGTATCGTCTTAAAATGGAAGCACTTCCATTTTGATAGACTTAGCACCCTCATTTAGTATGGTTGGCATATTAGATTTGCATATGTGCTTGATTATACATGTGTAGATGAAATTAGGGTTAGGATCTTTTGGATTCTCCTAGATTTCTCTCTCCATGGCTCGTCTCTCTAGGTAGGATCTATGTATTGGTCCTCTTGGGCCTCATCATACTCTCTCTCTACGCCTCTAGGCCTTCTTAAACACTCTGACACATTCCCCTACCTTTCTAGGTCCCCGGCTGATCTGGAAACCTTTCTGCAACTTTTTGGTGACCTACCTGAAACCTCAGGTCAGGGTCAAGGTCAACATAGACCTTTGCTAGGTGGTGGTCCCTACTTTCAAATCTAGAGCTTATCGGGGCCTGAAACTTAAAATAGGTCCCCGGGTTCGGATGCAGAAGTGTTTTCTTTGATATTTGAATTAATATGTTTTCTCCTTAGTTGGAAAATGTGATTGGACCATGATTCAAGGAGAAATCTGGATTTGGATCCCTTGCATTGCCCTAGGAGGCCTATGTTGAAATCTCTAGATAAACACTCTCTTTTGCCTTCATTTGATCATGAAACAAAATCGGGAGATTACATGATGGAATGATGAGGAAAGCAAGAAAGAGGATGATATAGAAGAACATACTAGGAGGACATATATCATCATCTTCAATCAATCACTTTGAGGACAAGACTATGGTGGATTTTCATTGAAGCAAGAAGGCTCTCTTTAGATCTACTATTCACAACATTCAAGCATTCAAAGGACATCATCATGGGGTAGCAATTATGGATTGTGAGTTGATAGGAATCCTTTAGCCTTGGGGGCATCCTTTAGCCTTGAGGGCTTGGTATTCTTTCTTTGTCATATTCAAATCTATGCATTTCTTTCTCATTTCCATGTTATGTTAGGATTGTTAATCTAGAAGATTAGATCTTGATATTGCATGTTTCAAAGCTATTTTTAAGAGATCAATACACACACGCATTACATTCTATATTCGGCTATTCGTGGAGGTGGAGATCACCAAAATGGGGGTTTGACTAAGGCAAATCCCTATATAGCCACCCCAAAATCTCTCTTTTTAGATATTTGCAGGTGTTGTTTTCGGGAGTTACAGACGCAGGACAGCAGATCTAAGACTAGATTTAGATACCCTTTTCAGCAAACTTCTAAGATCCGTAAACAGATTTTCCGTCGACACTGTGCAGGTCAGGATCGACATTATTGGGTCAGGGGTGACATTTGTGGGTCAAGGTCGACCTTTTTCATAAGACGACATCGAAATAGAAAAATATTTTTGGGTTTTGTTCATCTCTACATTCCGGTTCGAGATCAACTGTTAGATTTTCCAGAAACTTAATATAGACCTCATAAAATGATTTTTTCCAGATCTGCTATGATATGAGGTAGGTATCTTGTTCGTTTATTTCTTTCATGTTCCTCAAGCTATTTATCATAATAATTAAGTGTAATAAAACATAAATTTGGCCTTAGGATCTCGCTTTACCACATTACCCAAATCTTATTTAGGGAATCCTTCTTGCGCCAAATTTTATATGTTACATTTTGGTGAACCCGCAATAGACAACTCTTTCTTTTTCATTGGTGTTAGATCTACATTTCATATTAGATTTTTCATGCATATAGAAGTAGACTTTCTTTTATGCTCTTGCATTTATATTTCAAAACAAAAAATTCATAAAAATTGCAAAATTACTTTAAAAAAATACAAAAACATTTACATTTTTCATACTTGTAGTGTTTCAACATGTATGATTTTTGTTTTGAATACTTTGATGAGGATTTTGTTGAACAAAAGGATAGATCCCTTAATGAGGTACATGGAAGTGAGAATGCAAATGGTTCAAATAAGATCCCCATGGATCTCGTTCCTATTTCATCCTCCTCCACAACCTCCTCAATTGACTTTTACCATAGAGTGTATGCATGGTTACCTTCATATTCCTCTATTTGCAACATCGAGACACCTAAAGTGATATTCCCTAAACCTTTGATGATGGTAAAAGGATGTCCTTGAATAACTGTTAAAGGAAAACCCAGAGATCCCTTGGATTTCTTTGATAACACGGATTCTATTTTGCATGCTCATCTCATACGAAATAATCCTCAACCTACTGTCCCAGCAACTTTACCTCCTTCTCAACCCGTGCTTCCTCAAGCACCTAGGTTACCCTCTTCCTTTAAGGAATATGACTTAGTGGAACAATTACGGGCTACTCCGGCTAAGATATCTTTATGGGAATTGCTTCAAACTTCTCCTACATACCATGAGGCGTTGCAAAAATCTTTATCCACTCTCCTTGCTACGCCTCCTAATCAAGAGAACATTAATTCATTTTTGGAATGCATGCATACTATGCATTCTGTACCTCCAATTGTGTTATTTGATAAATATTTACCTACCGTCGAGGTGCAGAATCAATATGATGCTCTTATGGTTGTTGTCTCTATTAATCAGAGTATCATTCGCAGAACATTGATTGATAATGGATCTGGGATTAATGTTTGTAGCATGGATATGCTTAAGGCAATTAAAGCTAATCTTACAACCATTCAACCAGATAGTATCCCTATTCGTGGATTTGATAATATTGCAAAGGAAACTTTGGGAATTATTACGCTACCCATTAAAGTTGGTCATGTGCTTCTTTCTACTCCTATCCATGTTATGCCTGGACCACCCAATTATAACCTTCTATTAGGAAGACCTTGGTTACATACTATGCATGCGGTTCCTTCTACTCTTCATCCCAAGGTTTGGCTCATATACAACAATCTAATGTACACACTACATGTGGATGATGAACCCAATCCCTGCTTAAACACAGAATATGCTAAGGTTCCTGAGCCTATACAACCAGTCAAACAACCTGAACAACCACTTGAGGTAAAACAAGATGAGATTCCATCTTCCTCCTTGACAGAAGATGATTGGGGAACATTGTATTTTAATCCTACTTTCATAGGAGAATACAAAGTATCAGATTTGGAATGGATGAAAGAACAGACTGAGTTTGAAAAACAAGTTTTTATTCCCTCTCCACTTTCTGAGGCATTAAAAAGTAACTTTGTTGCTACTTCGCGTGATGAAACAATTGAGACAATAAAACTAGATTGCTATGACATTGTGACATATGCCGCTCCTTTAACTCAATCCGATATGGCCGACAGGTATGGTTCTGGTTACCATTTACTCAAGAAAGTTGGATTTAATGGGAAAGGTTGTGGTAAGTACGAACAAGGTATACAAGTACCCCTGGATAATGAAGGTGATGATTACACTTATGGGTTAGGGTTTAATCCTTATAGGCAACCATCAATTTTCCCTCTTAATGTTAATCATATTTGTGGTGGACATTTGAAATTGGTTAATCTGCTTCTCCTAGACATGGATCAAAAGCCTAGATTAGACATATTTCCTGAGGATGAAGCTCTTGCTGGCTTTTTAGGAGCTTATCAAGATCTACCTACATTTCATCATAAAAGAAGAAAACAATATTGCCTCAATAGTGAAGCCTATTTCGGAAAACATGAGGAATTAGATATTTCCCCTTTACTAATAGATGCTCCTACACAAAGTAACTTATTAATAACTGAGACCATTGACATTCAGGTGGATGAGAATGATGTTGAAAGGACAATCAAAATTGGGAAGTGTTTGATTCAAGATGAGCATGATCAATTGGTTTCTCTCTTTCTTGAATATAAAGATATCTTCGCTTGGACATATTCGGATATGCCAGGTATAGACCCCAAAATTGTCACTCACAATATTTTCCTTAAGCCCAATGCTAAACCTGTGAAACAAAAGATTCGTAAAATGAATCCTAGCATCGCTTTACTGGTAAAAGCTGAAATTGAAAATTTACTAGGTGCAGGATTCATCCGCTCTATTGATTATTTTGAATGGATTTCCAATATTGTGTTTGTTTCTAAAGGAGGAAACAAAATATGAATGTGCACTGATTTTTGCAATTTAAACAAAGCATCCTTAAAAGATGACTTCCCACTACCTAATATTGACATGATTGTGGATTCAACAGAGGGTCATGCATTATTGTCTTTTATGGATGGATTTTCAGGTTATAATCAAATTTTTATTCCTATCAAGGATCAACTTAAAACTGCATTTATTACACATTGGGGGACATTCTGTTGGGTCATGATGCCTTTTGGATTAAGAAATGCGGGAGCTACTTATCAACGTGCCATGACTTTGATTTTTCATGATTACATTCATAAGATTTTGGAAGATTACGTGGATGATATCTTGGCAAAGTCTATACAAAGAGAAGACCATGTGTTCATTTTAAGAGAAATATTTGAAAGAATTAGGAATTATAACATGAGGTTAAATCCTAAGAAATGTGCATTTGGAGTTGATTCGGGAAAATTATTAGGATTTATTATTTCCAAGCGAGGCATAGAAGTTGATACTAAGAAGATTGATGCTATTGTTAACATGCCTCCTCCTAAGAATATTTCTCAATTATGCAGTTTACAAGGTAAAATACAATCTATTCGTTGCTTTGTTTCTAACCTAGCTGATAGGATTGTTCCTTTTACTTCTTTACTCAGAAAAGATACTACTTTTTCTTGCAACCAGGAATGCAAGAAGTCTTTTGAGCAATTTAAAGAATATCTTGCTAATCCTCCTATCTTACAACCTGCTCAATTCAATAAACCCTTTTATCTATATACTTCTACTACATCTAATGTTGTGAGTGCATTGTTGGCTCAACATGATAATGAGGGAAAGGAAAGACCAGTATACTATATTAGTCAAACCTTGTTGGATTATGAAACACGATATACTCAACTAGAACGACAATGCTTGGCTTTATTTTATGCTTGTCAAAAACTTCGGCATTATTTACTCAATGTTGAAGTCAATGTGATTGTTAAATTTGATCCTTTAAAACACCTTTTCTCAAAAACTTATCTTTCTGGTCGATTAGCAAAATGGGTAATGTTGCTCACAAAATTTGATCTTAACTTCATTCTTCAAAAGTTGATTAAAGGAAAAGCTTTAACTGATTATTTAGCTGAAGCTCCTTGTCCTTATTCTAATACAACTGTTACCTCAGTAAAATTCCTCGATGAGAATATACTTGCAATCAAACAAGATGATATTTGGGAGTTATATTTTGATGGCTCTAGATGCAAGACAAGTTCTGGGGTGGGCATCATCTTGATCCCTCCTACGAAGAAACTGATCCCTATGTCATATAAATTAACTTTTTCTTGTACTAACAATATTACAGAATATGAAGCTCTCACAGCCAGTTTACGGGCAGCTTTATCTCTGCAGATTAAAAAATTAGAAATTTATGGGGATTCGCAATTGATTGTGGAACAAATCAAAGGAGGTTATCAAACTAAGAATGATAAGATGGCACAATATCAAGATTTGGCTTTGGATATTCTTTCACAATTCTCTTCTTATACAATTCAAACTTTACCCAGGAAAGATAATCGACATGCGGATGCCATGGAAAGTGCAGCTTCTCTTATTTTCCTTGAGAATAACAAGGAAGAATTTCAATTTACTATACACACTCTTAAAATCCCTGCAATTTCTGATAGGATTACTATGGATTGTTGTAGTTTGCATTCAGATGAATGGTATTCACATATTTTTCATTTTTTGAAAGATAATACTTTCCCAGAATCAGCAACACAGAACACACGTAATCGTATTAGAAAGCTTGCAGCCCGTTATATTATTTTAGGAGAAACACTTTATAAATGTTCTTACAATGGTTTACTATTAAGATGTCTTAACAAAACTAAATTACCTATAGCTTTAGCTAAAGCTCACTCTGGTTCTTGTGGGGGACATTTTGGTGGGAAATCTTTAGTCAATAAACTCCTCAAAATGGGATACTACTGGCAAACAATGGAACAAGATTCTTTCACATTTGTCAAAAAGTGTCCTCGGTGTTAACAACATGGTAATTTAATTCATGCTCCTGCTCGTGAGCTTCATAATCAAGTTGCTCTGTGGCCTTTTAGCATTTGGGGTTTTGACCTTATTGGAAAAATCTCACCAGCTTCTTCTCAAGGACATACGTACATTCTCACAGCTACGGATTATTTTATGAAATGGGTAGAAGCTATCCCTCTTTGCTCTGCTACTACATATGTCATTTGTGATTTTATCCTTAATCATATTATAGCACGATTTGGTATTCCTTCAACGATAGTTTCGGATAATGGTACATCTTTTAAGAACAAAGAAGTCACGAAATTCATGGAGAAATATCATATACAACATAGATTTTCTACTCCTTATTACCCTCTTAGCATCAAACAAGGTTATTGAACAAATATTAAAGAAAACAGTCAACAAACATGCGAAAGATTGGCATACACAACTTACTTATGCCTTGTGGGCTTATAGGACTAGTGTTCGTACAGCCACTGGCACTTCACCTTATAATCTTGTTTATGGAAATGATGCTATCATGCCTTTGGAATTAGAAATACCATCTTTGCGTGTTTCATTTCATGGGATCATTGACAAAGATACTTTTTGGGAACAATGATTACAAGAATTAGAAATGTTAGATGAACAAAGAATAAATGCTTTGGAACACATTAAATCTTATCATAAATCACTCCAAAAACAATATAATCATAAATTAATTGAACAGTCATTCTTGGTAGGTGATTTAGTGTTATATGAGAATCAAAGAAATGTGAATGCTTTACCTGGTGAAAAAGCAAAATTTAGTCCAAATTGGCTTGGACCCTTTGTAGTAATTGAGGATTTTACTTCAGGTGCTTATAAAATCGCTGATATGAATGGCATTCCTCTTAGGGAACTTATTAATATCATGCATCTCAAACATTATTATCCCTAAAACATCATTTCTTTATGTATGTATGTGTTCCTTATAGAATAATTATTTCATAAGTTATGTAATTTAGAATACATTCATACATATTTTCCTTTCCTCTTTCTTTTATTAAGTTTTATGCATTGATGAAAGTAAAAAGTAATCAACCATAGAACTAATTGTTCCAGAACAAATTTTTCTGTATAAATAAAACTTTTTTGAGTCCAGTACATATGTGGCACAAAGGGCCATATCTATCAATCTCTATCACGATACTCTGAAGGTTGGTGGCTCCCAGATCTCTCAGATCTATGGTATGAGGCTGAGGATCTCAGAATGGTAGTCCGTGTGTGACTCCTTGATATGCTCATCTCCTAGATCTGCTCATGAGCTCTCTGCATGTCAGCCATTAGTTTCTCTTCCCTCTCCTTGCATAACCTCAACTCTCGCCACACACTCAAGAAGATATCTGCATGTCTTCTGGGATCCCTTTGTCCTTCACAGGACTCTCTCTCACTAGCTGGAAAGCGGTAGGATATACATGTATCCTTCAGAACCTCGGATACAAAGCTCCTCCACTCTGCTACACTTCCTATGAAAATTCAAAATGAAAAGCTTATTAAATTTCTTCTTCTTAGATAAAATCATTATTCAAAGACATTCTAAAGCTATATCATACCTGGATCTCCGGCTTGGACATCACTAAAAGGTCTAGATGGTGGGGGCATGGAGTGACTACTCTCTCCTCGCTCACTCTATCTAGGCCTCGGTGGTGGTGTCTCTATGTGTGCTCGGGGAGGTCGTTGTGATCTCAGGGGTGTAACATAAACTAGATGATCACCGGTGTCTATACCATGACCTGGGGGCATCTATGTTGCTTCTTCCTCTGCTCTCTCCTCCTCCATAGGATCTCCCCCAAGGGGAGGTTCCTCCTCATCTCTATGATCCTCCTCCTCCTCTCCTACTGGTATGTCATCTCCTTGGTGATTCCTCTCTGAAGGACCTGGATCACCTGTGGGGTATTCATTGGGGAAGATAGGATGGGTACCCTGTAAACTCCATTATCTGATATACTCTCTACTAACACCGGCATAGGATATCTCAGCAGCTACCTCTATAGCCTCGGTCTCATCCGTCTCACTGTCCACAATATCAGCTACTATCGGTCGACGTATGGCACCGGGTCTCTGATAGTATCTCGTAGGATATGTGTATTGAGGTACTATACGAGGAACCCCTTGTACCAAACCAAACTGTCTCATCACTCTATCATAATAATATGGCATCACGACATGATTAGTTAGACCTTCCAACAACTTACGCTATTGTGTCTCAACTGATGTCTAGTATCTAGCCACTCTACCATATCACAGTAAGGTCTCCATATCACATCTATACCTGGGATACGGTCAAAGCATACCCTCCAAAAGAGGATATCTTGGTGGTGCCAGACATCTGTCAGTGGATATGCAAAGGCTCTAGGTGCGCTCGCATATACCATCATAGGAGTACCCTATGGTCATGTACATGTATAATACTAAAACATCCAAACCTGTAGCAGGGTGCACACCGTAAGACTCTCCCACTGGTACCTCACCAACTGACTCAAATCGTGGTAAAGATGAGCTAACATACTACGGCCCCGTGCAATAGTGACCCTATCACTCTCCATCCTACATACAAGATGGGTGAATGGTGCTAAAAACATTGTACCCTTTGTGTTGGGCACTACAACCAAAGCAAGTATATATAGCATCATTATCTGTACCAAGGGTGTCATACCTGCTAGTATGGCTGCCAAAGATATCTGATCTAATCGGGTCCTCATATGTGCTACTCATCCCAAACAGTACTCCATATTTACAAAAACCTCAGATGAACCTCGTGGTCCTCTCGGTCTAACAGGCTCACCTCGGACTGGAAGCCACAAGATCCTATACACATCCTCTAGTGTGACTATGATCTCTCCTAATGGAAGATGGAAAAAACATGTATCCTCGTCCCATCTCTCTACTAGGGCCAATATCATAGGTCGATGGAATCTTAGCTGTGGTAGGACTACTACCTAGTATAATCCTACGTCTCTCAATAACTATATCTCATCTTGTTGTAGCTCAGCAACACTCCCTCTAACAGATAACAGTAACCCTCCAAAGGGATGCTCTCGAAGACGGACTGGATCCTGCAAGCACAAGTATGGATCATATCAGTACTTCTGCATCAAACATCTACTGTACCCACCTGACCTAGTCAAGGTTGACCTTTTTGGGTCAAGGTTGACCTTTATGGGTCAGGGTCAACCTTTAGGGGTCAGGGTTGACTTTTTTGGGTCAGGGTCGACCTAGCCCCAAAAAGGACAGAACCTCCCCAGTCAGGGTCGACCTTTATAAGTCAGGGTCGACCTTACTGGGTCAGGGTCGACCTTATTGGGTTAGGTTCAACCTTCCCTATAAAAACATCAAAATTTCAATCACAGGTACTAGAAATAGGAGCATACCTCAGGCAGTGCTTGTCGGCTGGCTAGGCACTCCCTCAGGACCTCCATACGGCTCGCTCAGAACTCCTCTCTCTTCGGCATCTTATCTCCTTCCCCAAACTCTGCAAATGGTAAAAATGAGGTAGTAAGTGCCTCTTTCTCCTATTTATAGACAGTAAATTAGGGTTTTACTAGGGTTTCATTTGATAATATTTATGTTAAATTCAAATTTTTCCTTTATATGCATTTAGATAGACATCTATTCTTTTCATCATAACTTGAGTTTGGTAGCTCCGTTTTTAGTGCAGTCAGAGGCGTTGGAATTGTGATTCAGATACCCAACCTCTTAAAATAGTTTAGGAAGGTTTAGGACCCTTATAAATGGTTTAGAAAAGGACTTTTTCAACAAATTGCATATTCAGTATATAGTAATCACCTTATCACCCTGTTTCACCTTCCATAAATTAGTAAGCCGAATTAGGAAGGCATAAGGGGTTCTATATAATTCTCAAGATCATCATAGTAAGACTTAGGTTCTCTTTGGATTTTCATTAACCTTGTGTGTTGCAGGGTGCAGATACTAATGTTTCTTGCAAGATCTTCGCATTGAGGACTTAGCTATATCCTTTTTATACTTTATGATGTTTTCTTACTTTAGCTTGCATATTCACATAGTATCATATCTAAGCTAAAGTGGGGGCTAAATGTATCATCTTAAAATGGAAGCACTTCCATTTTGATAGACTTAGCACCCTCATTTAGTATGGTTGGCATATTAGATTTGCATCTGTGCTTGATTATACATGTGTAGATGAAATTAGGGTTAGGATCTTGTGGATTCTCCTGGATTTATCTCTCCATGGCTCTTCTCTCTAGGTAGGATCTATGTATTGGTCCTCTTGGGCCTCATCTTACTCTCTCTCTGGGCCTCTGGGCCTTCTTAAACACTCTGACACATTCCCCTACCTTTCTAGGTCCCCGGCTGATCTGGAAACCTTTCTGCAACTTTCTGGTGACCTACCTAAAACCTCAAGTTAGATTCGAGGTCGACCCTGACCTAGGTCAGGATCAAGGTCGACATAGACCTTTGCCAAGTGGTGGTCCCCACTTTCAAATCTAGAGCTTATCGGGGCCCGAAACTTAAAATAGGTCCCCGGGTTCGGATGCGAAAGTGTTTTCTCCGATATTTGAATTAATATGTTTTCTCCTTAGTTGGAAAATGTGATTGGACCATGATTCAAGGAGAAATCTGGATTTGGATCCCTTACATTGCCCTAGGAGGCCTATGTTGAAATATCTATATAAACACTCTCTTTTGCCTTCATTTGATCATGAAATGAAATCGAGGGATTACATGATGGAATGATGAGGCAAGAAAGCAAGAGAATGATATAGAAGAACATAATAGGAGGACATATATCATCATCTTCAATCAAACACTTTGAGGACAAGACTATGGTGGATTTTCATTGAAGCAAGAAGGCTCTCTTTAGATCTACTATTCATAACATTCAAGCATTCAAAGGACATCATCATGGGGTAGCAATAACGGATTGTGAGTTGATAAGAATACTTTAGCCTTGGGGGCCGTGTATGCTTTCTTTGTCATATTCAAATCTATGCATTTCTTTCTCATTTCCATGTTATGTTAGGATTGTTAATCTAGAAGATTAGATCTTGATATTTCATGTTTCAAAGCTCTTTTCAAGAGATCAATACACACACGCATTACATTCTATATTCGGATATTTGTGGAGGTGGAGATCACCAAAATGGGGGTTTGACTAAGGCAAAACCCTATATAGCCACCCCAAAATCCCTCTTTTCAGATATTTGCAGGTGTTATTTTCGGGAGTTACAAACGCAGGACAGCAGATCTAAAACTAGATTTGGCTACCCTTTTCAGCAAACTTCCAAGATCCACAAACAGATTTTCTGTCGACACTGTGCAGGTCAGGGTCAACATTATTGGGTCAGGGGTGACATTTGTGGGTCAAGGTCGACCTTTTTCATAAGACAACATCAAAACAAAAAAATATTTCTGGGTTTTGTTCGTCTCTGCGTTCCGGTTTGGGATCAACTATCAAATTTTCTAGAAACTCAATACAAACCTCAAAAAATGAGTTTTTCCAAATCTTCTATGATATGAGGTAGGTATCTTGTTCGTTTATTTATTTCATGTTCCTCAAGCTATTTATCATAATAATTAAGTGTAATAAAACATAAATTTGGCCTTAGGATCTTGTTTTACCACATTACCCAAATCTTATTTAGGGAATCCTTCTTGCACCAAATTTTATATGTTACAATACCTTTCTGTATATAGATGTAGCTTTGAAGTTCATTTTCTGCTTGCATCAATCATGAATGATATTCTGATAATATATGGCTGGTGCAGGTTTCAGTCCTTTTACTGATTAATAGACATGGGTTTGACCCCTAGTCTTTTCCTCAGGTACCCAAATGTATCCTTGGGCAGTGGCTTGGTGAAGATATCAGCCAATTGTTCTTTTGATTGCACATATTCAAGTATGACCTCTTTTTCTTGAACCTGTTCTCTCAAATAATGATACTTGATGGCAATGTGTTTAGTCTTTGCATGCATGACTAGATTCTTGTAAATATTTATTGCACTGGTGTTGTCACAATAGATAATTATTGGTTCTTTGATCTTCATATGCATACCTTCCAGCAACTGTTTGATCCATGCAATATTTGAGCAGTTTCCAGCAGCAACAACATATTCTGCTTCTGCAGTGGACTGAGAGATGCATCCTTGCTTCTTGCTAATCCATGTGA
>MU225326.1:1760761-1773542 GCA_018584345.1 Thuja plicata | reverse complement strand
CTGTGATCAAAAGGTTGCATTAAACCATGAAATTTCTCATAACAATGAATTATGGCATAAGAGGTTAGGTCACCTAGGTTATAGTGCTCTACCTATCATAAAGAAAATAACCTCAGGAATACCTAATGTAGAATCAAAATACTCTGGCATTTGTAAAGGTTGTGCACTAGGAAAAAATCTTAAAAGTTCATTCCCTTCTAGTGAACATAAGTCTAAAGACATTTTAGAACTTATTCATTCTTATCTATGTGGGCCCATGTCAACACCCTCCCTAACGGGATCTCTATACTACATAATATTCATTGATGATTTCTCTTGGAAAACTTGGATATACTTCTTGAAGCTAAAAGAATCAATTGAAATACTAAGTTCAAAGAATTCAAAGTTTTAGTAGAAAATCAAACAGGGAAGAAAATCAAAATACTAAGATCAGATAATGGGGGTGAATACACAACTGAAATCTTTAAAGAATTCTGCAATTCTGTTGGGATTAAGAGGGAGTATACTGTGCCATATAATCCTCAACAGAATGGAGTAGCAGAAAGAAAGAACAGAACGATAATAGACGCAACTAAAGCCATGATGCATGACCAAAACATCCATGTCTCATTTTGGGCATAAGCTTCAAATACTGCAGTATATATACAAAACAAATGTCCATACTCTAGTCTAAAAGATATAACTCCTAAAGAAGCTTTCACTGGAAACAAACCAGCCTTAAGTCATCTCAGAATATTTGGATGCCCAGTTTATATTCGTGTTCCAAAAGAAAAGAGAACCAAACTAGAACCATCTGGAAAAAGAGGTATTCTAGTGGGCTATAGTGAAAACTACAAAGGATATTGCATATACATTCCAAGACAAAGGTCAGTTGAAATAAGAAAAAATACAAAATTTGATGAAAGCATTACATGCAGAGATTCTAAAGATAATCAAAACTTAGAATCAGAAGAAGAACCCTCTACTGAAATTGAGAGGGGGAATATCTTAGAAGAACTTGAACCTCCAAATCAAAATGATGAAGATGTCTATAACAAGAAAATACCACTATGGGCAAGGAAAATGTTTGAAGGAAACAATGTGGAACGAGATGAAATGTTCAAATAAAATAAAAGAACTAGAACACAAAAATGTTATGCAGCATTGTTAACAGAGCTTACAAATCAAAAACTAACTGATGCTAAGGAAGCCTTAGCAAGTCAAGCCTAGAAAGATGCCATGATTGAAGAGTATCAATCCATACTAAAAAATGATGTTTGGGATGTAGTACCTAGACCTAAAGGCAAAGTAGTTGTTTCTTCTAAATGGTTGTTCAAAAACAAATATGCACCTGGTGGTAGCATTGAAAAACATAAAGCTCGATTTGTTGCAAGGGGGTTCTCAAATAAAGCTGGAATTGACTACGAAGAGACATTTGCACCAGTTGCCAAATATACTTCAGTAAGAACCATCATTGCAATTGCAGCTTCTAAAGGATGGAAGATACATCAAATGGATGTTAAGACAGCTTTCCTGAATGGTTCAATTGAAAAACTGTATATAGAACAACCAAAAGGGTTCACTACACATGACAAAACACATTATGTCTGCAAACTTTAAAGGGCTCTCTACGGACTAAAACAAGCCCCTAGAGTTTGGTATGCAAGAATAGACAACTATCTGACTAAACTAGGATACTCCAAGAATGAGGCAAATCCTAACATTTATTTCAAAACTTCTAAAGGTGATATGATCATATTGGTTATTTATGTTGATGGTCTTTTAATAACAGGTGAAGATCATCTAATTGCTAAATGCAAACAAGACCTTGCTGTTGAATTTGATATGAAGGACTTGGGCCTTTTACACTATTTTCTAGGGTTGGAAGTAAGTCAAAAGGAAAACTACATCTTTCTAAATCAAGAAAAGTATACCACTAATATCTTACCTAGATTTGGAATGATGGATTGTAAACCTTTAGCAACTCCTATGGAAACAAACTTAATCAAACTCAAAATGGAAGCAGAAGGTTCAGAACTAGCAGATCCTACAATATATAGACAGATAGTTGGCTCTCTCATGTATCATGTTAACACCCGTCCTGATATTTTCTATGCAACTAATGTATTAAGTCACTTTATGTGTGAACCTAAAAGGATACATCTAATGGCTGCTAAACATATCTTAAGATACTTACGTGGAACTATTAGACTTGGACTAAAGTATGAAAAAGTTGAGATTCAGCTATACGGATATAAAGACTCCGATTGGGCCGGAAGTCCTACTGATCATAAAAGCACTACTAGATGTTGTTCAGTCTTGGGTCAACCATGGTTTCTTGGTTCAACAGGAAACAATCAGCAGTTGCTCAAAGCTCAACTAAAGCAGAATACATGGCAGCAACCATGGGGAGCACGAGAAGCAGTATGGTTAAGCTCAACTGAAGCAGAATACATGGCAGCAACCATAGGAGCACGAGAAGCAGTATGGTTAAGGAAATTACTGTTGGGTTTATTTTGAGAACCCTTGAAACCCACTATTATCCATTGTGATAATCAAAGTTGTATCAAATTATCAGTTAATCATGTCTTACATAACCGATCTAAACATATTGAGAGAATACTTCAAGAGCAAACTTGGTATGATTAAATCTAAATGAGAAATTAGAACTAAGTTCTAATATTAATTGTAATTTATTCATGAATAAATAAATAAATAAATAAAATATTGCAATATTTAAATCGATGTTTTGAAAAGGTGACGATCTTCTATGTGTTAAGGTTACTATTTCAAGGTGACGATCTTGTTAATAGTTAACCAAGTGTCAAGAATGGCTTTATCAAAGTTAATGATCTGGATTGCGTCGGATATCTTAAACACTATGTTATTACTTGTGTAATAACCATATCATGGCTAGACAACATTAAGTTGTTGGTTTCAAATTGTCATGATGTGTTCCGGATTGTATTATGTTCATTGCTAGACAACAATAAGTTGTTGGTTTCAAATTGTCATGATTTGTTCCGGACTGTATCAAATATTATGCTCATGGCTAGACAACATTGAATTGTTGGTTTTAAATTGTCATGACTGACTGAGAGTTTGACTTAAATCTTCTTTTACTAAGAGGGAGTGTTGAAATATAGTTTCAATCAGATTTAATATCTGATAGAATTACAATTAAATATAATTACATCAGTTATGTAATGCTCTGCATTAGCATTACAGTCTGATTATAATATGGACTGTAATGCTAATGCAGATCACTCTTAATAGTTAATTATGTTTATTGTTTTAGAAACTCCTACTGATGATTAGTTAAGAGATGTTAAGTAAACCAATTATATTAGTTAGTAATTAATGGATATCATGAAGGGTCATGATCCTCCAAGTTGCTAACCCTTTGTATAATATATATGGTTGACCGGAATGAGGAATCAATCAATCACAAAGGCCATTGCTTTCCTCAGACCATCAACAAAAGCAGATTATTCACTTACCTATTCATCCATTTCCTTAACAAATTTAATGCATGATTCACGGTTTTCACAATGGAAAAGCAATACATTGTCACAAAGCAACAGATCCAAAGCAATGCAATAAACATAAGACAAATGATATGAAATTTCCTAGGCTTCTCAAATGACAAGTGTAGATTTCCAATATGCTAATCGTACAATCAAATTTTAAGAATTAAGACTCAACTCTCCTTACTTTTAACTTGCAGATATTACTAAGTTCATCCTTTCAAGGTTAGGCAAGAAGCTTGAATTCCTATAAGTTGTTACACAATGCAGCTCATCTGTAATGTCCAACAGGCATTGTTGCATGTTCAAAGCGTGCCAAAAGCGTGAATACATTTCTTTCAGTAAAAAGAAAAGCTTCAAGGTCTCTGTTTTCTATTGAGTGCTTGCATTTTTTTTATTTTCATTGTTGACATTGAATACTTCTGTTTTCTTTTTTCATTTCCTTCATTCTTTTCAGAGCATGGAATGGTAACAAAAAACCTTGCTTGGGAAGATTACAAAGTTCAATTCATACACTAATATTTTAGATATAAGCATATAAACTAGTGTGTTTCCAGAAGGCCTCTGGGTATCCAACATGCAAATGACCTGCCTTGTTTTAAAGACATAAGTTGGATATACCTCACGAACCATAATAGATACCTGTATAATAGTGTAAAAGGGAGATAAAATTACATCGTGTGTTTTTCCTTTTAAACAAATATGCAAAAGTCCAGACACAAGTTACGAATGGTTGCATGTATTTTTTGAAACCTGCAATCATATAATGTAAAACAAAATACCATGAACAGGTTATAAAGATGCATAGCCATGCGGATAATCACAATAATTACTATCACAAAAACATTTAGGAATATCTAGTAACTCATCTCTCCAACAGCCTGATTACAAGTGACTAAAATAAATAATAGTGTTGTACATAGTTTTGGTTCCCAATCCTTTATGTCAACCAGTATCTCTACAATACTGATTGCCTGGTCCCTGAGTTCATATCCAGCATTTCCTCTTCTAAAAAGATTATCAGATAAACTTATGGATAATAAAAGATGTAGTCCCAAATTTAAACACTACTGTCAGAATGAAAAAGGAAACATGAAAAATGCATCCGAAACTAGTGCAATGCAATTATTCATTGATTATATTTAAGTTTGATAGAAAAAACATGGAATTGCGATGTCAATGAAATAAACATGAGGCTCCAGATGCATATCCCTTACATCATGCTGCATGCTCTGGGATAAAAGCTCACTTGTGACAATGAATCTTTTAACATATAGATATATTATATAGGTTTAGGACACGAGACATTGCATTTAAGCAATCTGATCAAGAACTGCCTTACACTAAAAACAAAATAAAAAGATGGCTTCATGGTCATGTCTGGATCAAAATTCCCTTTCAAAAAATTATCATTTCAAGATGAACTCTCATTCAAACCACACAGATCAAACCCTAGATCTTTAGTTGCTTGATGTCTTGAAATGCTTGAAGCATATGAAGAATGAACCAAGACATTTGAGCTTATAGACAAACAAAACCCTCTGGCCCATCAGGTGGAAGGCATAAAATCCTTGGAGAAAATTCCAGATAAGTATTCTGAAATAAGGTTTAGTCACTGTGTTCTCTTCCTCGATCGGTTTTGCTGCAATGTTGGGAAAGCAAGTGGAACTGGAAGAGTTATTTTGAGACTACCTTTTGATTTATGTGACTTACAGCCTAGTTCTTGATAACGAGATACCAGATCATTCATCGTAATTTTCAAATCCTTTGCAATATCCAGTGGTTCAGTTTCAAAATCATCTGCTATAAGAGTGAGGACAAGGATATAACTGCTAAGCAGGTCTCTCTTCTCTCTTGGTAAGTTTCCTTTTGCATCTGAAAATAGCTTCAAAAATTTAGCAAGGGTAACACCAGGAATTCTTGATGATTCCATCAAATGTGATGAGCCTTTGTCGTCTCTGTTATTCTCGAATGTGGTCTTTGCCTTTAGTAACTGTTTGATGGCAGAAACTGGCATGGCCTTGAAGTTAAGAAAATGGGTTATATATGAGAACACATGAACAAGTCTATCCAGTCGTTCTCCACTCTGCACAAACAGCAGAAATCGAAAAGTGTTAAAGAGCATACAATCACTTTATCTAGATACAACGCTGAAGAATGGTTGAATGCATAGCAGCCATGCAAATGATATGTTCTTCATTAAAGAAAATGATTGTTTAATCACTTTACAGAACAACTCCAAAAAGGTGAGATCACATTTGAATGCAAATTCCAATCACAAAAAAACAAAAAAAGCCAATAAACAACCAGATCAAAAGCTTATGCATATCAATCCACTGATAATCCTGCTCACGGAGTATAGTAATATGTCCAGATTTGGAATGGTTAAACTTACAAATTATTTAATACACCACATGTTATAACAGTTTTGTATATACTGATGTTATAAAAGTACGTTGATATAGAGAATAAATGCACAGTGCTAAAGCATAGCATTATGCTCTTTAAAAGTCATGTTTGCCCATCACTCTCAATTAAGTGTATTCATTAATTTTATCTTCTGATGTAATTCTCTGTCCATTTTCTAAGTGAAACTTCAGTCCCATCTATTTTTTATTTTCTCATGTAGAGATGTGTGTTTGATCTACAAATGTTATTTATGCTCTAAACAGGAGAGTGAGGGTTCACCTTTTAGCCTTGTGGCCAATCCTTAATTGACAGTTGGTTGTCCATCTCTCTCAATTAAAAATATTCACTAATTTCGTCTTCTGATATAATTTCTAAATGTACAACAATCTTCTCTCCATTTTCAACGTGAACCTTTTATCCAATCTATGTATTTTTTTCTTGTGTTATTATTAGAGCTCTGTGTCTGTGATCCACGAAGGGATCTGAAAGTGTGTTCCAAGCCACATTACAACTGCATGATGAAAAGGGTCACAATCTGAGGGGCCATAGTGTAACAGGGAAGAATGAGAGATGCTTTTGGCTTCTGTGGGAAATCCCCATTTCTGGCAGGGAACAAACATCCAACCACCGATTATGAGCAGCAGCAGTTTCATAACCACTACTATGATGAAAGAAACAGTGTCATCCCATGGCACAGAAACAGCCAGTAGCATTCCAAATGTGTTTTTCCTCTTCCTTGCATCCTTGTAAAAGCATCAAAAATCGCTGAAATTGAGAAATAAGCAGTGGGGAGATACAATCCCAAGCATCCAAGAGATTCATAGGTTGAAGAATTCAGTCGAATTGAGAGTTAAGTGAGCTGTATCAAAACAAAGAGGGCAATGTAAGAGTTAGTGATTGATCTTTGGAGTTAAACACTGGAGGTCCTTGTTTCTTGTACTCTCAAGAAGCTTAAGATTGTAATTGGATTGGAGATGGTGGACAAAGAGGCCATCAGACCTCACTATTGCTAAAGTTTTCTCCAAAATCCAGGTTTCCCCAAGGTAATCCTCATCTCTTTCTTTCTCTTGATTTCTCTTGTTCCTTCATGATCAGTTGTTGATTTGTGGAAAGTTGCGACTGATTGTGTCAATGGCTGAGGAGTTGTTGCCTTTTCTAAAAGAAATTGAAGCATGGCAAGAGATGCAGAACCTCTATATGGAGAAGCTAGGTTCCTCAAGTTACAAGTTGATGTAGCAAGCATATCTTGACTCAATGGAGATGTTGAAAAGCATCACAGAGGCTCTCATGAAGAAGTTGTGCACATTAGAAGACACCAAAGCAAAAAGAAAGCCACACTGAGGAAGAAGAAAAGCAATTCCATGGACAAACATATCTTCAAACGACAACTCAGTTCAAGGCTGAAGCAAAGATTGAAGTTCTACCATTTGAAGGGGAGGTAAATGCAAAAGAGCTTGATCCTTAGTTGGCACAATTGTAGATATATTTCAGCATGCATACTCTTAGCGTAGAAAAGAAGACCTCCAAGACCTCATTTGCTAGACTATGAATGGCAAAGCATCCTTTAATCTAGTTCAAAAATCTTTTACTCTTTCCTTGGTTTTTGAAAAACAAAAGCTCCAATTAATCTGTAGGAACAAATTAAAAAAATATTAAAATAAACGAATTTACCCAATATGTCATTAAGAGGAAAATTCAATTTTTGAAACAGACATAGCGTACAGAAATACACTAAATTCTGAAGGAATGTCCAAATGGAGAGGATGTGCAGCATGAGGAGGTTTAATCAAGTTTACATATTGCTTTCCAAACCCCATCTGATAGAGAAGAAAACAGCACAAAATTCTGAGGCATATTTGGGGGGTTTGGAGGCAAAATTACATGATTTCAGAGTGGCTGAACCTGACAGCATTAAATCATTCAGTTTGCAATGTAAGGAAAGCAAAATAGAGTCTTCCACTAGATGCAACAAACACTTTATGATTGGACAAAGCAAACAAAGGACAATTTAGAAAACTTACTTTTGTGCATTATTCTACTCTAAAAGATAAAACACCCAGTTATTTGCAGAAATTCATCTTCTATCAAGACCATAGTTGCATTATACTTACATGGCAACGGCATGGCAAATTGAAAGAGTAAATGTAAGTTCAATTACATAGGTTTAAAGTTTGAACAGGAGAAAAATAACTAATGTCTTGATAGAAGTATAATGCAACATTTGTTGTTTGTTTGTTGCTTTCCCTTTTTTTTTCTGCCTTTCTTTCTCTTTTATATATATATATATATATATATATTCTCTTTTTCTCGTCCTTTCTTTGATGAGTCTATTTACTTCATGGTTAGTATTTCGGGCTCTGGTTGTTTCTGATTATCATTTTCCCTTAACATTTCCCAAGGATCTAGCTTATAGTTGTTTATAACTTCTGACAACCTTTATTTAAATTTCAGTTTTCAGATTTTACATTCTAATGGTGGAAATGATGTATGAGTTTTATGGAGGAAATATGCTAACAATGGGCTGGGATGAGAGTAGTATATCCTCATCGAGTGCATGTGACTTTACTATCATTAGCCTCACTTGGCAATTGGAGGATTATATATCACAATTTGAATCATAATGGTTAAATGAAGTTTACCCTTAACTTTGTGGTCCTGACTGAGATGTTTGGCCGCCTTCTTTATTTCTGTTTCTTATTTGGTACACAACTCATGTGTTGATTTATGGATTATGACAATGCAGAGGATAAGTTGTGGGTTATTTTCTTAGTGTGTAGAGTAGGTTAATTTAGTTCTGTCTATTTCATTGAATATGATGTTGAAAGGAGCAGCTTTATATATGTGTTGAATCAGCAAAATGACCATTCAAATATAACATGTTAAGAAACAGCATGAGATAAGTTTATTGTAGTAATACAGAGGTATCATGGCTACTAACCAATATGGCAAGAAAGGGATAGTGTTTGTGGCTGCCAATGCAGGTCTCAGGCAACCAGATAAAGCAAACAGTATAAAGCCCTGGAATTATCAGGAACAAGATGAATCAGTGTGGGAGAGACTGGTGATTAGCTAGTCTTTTACCAGTTAATGCAACTTTTGCTTCAAAAGCGTAAGTGTAATGTAATTTTCTGTAAAAAGTGAAACAGTATGTAAAGGAGGACTTTAATCTCCTCAAAATACCCCAATTAAGAAAACTGGAATAATTATAAGTTTATACTTGTATAAATCTGCATCTATTTTGGGGCAAGACCAGAGGATTTCTCCACCCGGCTCTTTCTTACCGGTGCCCCTAGTGAGCCAGGTTGTAATATAGGTTCAATATTAATAAAATGATTCGGCTATTGCCTTTTACCTATCAAAAAAAAAAGATTGCATAAGAAGTCCAAACTTCAATTATAAGACAAAAAAATTTAAAAAAAAATTTAAATGTTGCCACTTACTCTCAAATTCTCCTTAAGTATCAATTTTTCAGTCTAGTACAGATTGTCATAGACACATTACCTGTATACTAAACAAAATTGAAGAATGCAAAATTCAAATAGCCTCATAGATTTATTACTCGTACACAATAAAATTGGAGAAATCAAAATTCAAGTAGTGAAAAAAAAGTCGATGCACCTATGCATACTGTTAATGTTTAGTAGCTAGATCGGATTCTAGCTCTCATAATTTAATTAGGAAAATTAAAATAATGAATTAATTATTTTAATTCGGGACAGTTAAATAATGGATTATTTATTTATTTTATAGAAATAAATAAAAAACTTATTATTTAATTAGGAGAATTAAATAATATATTGAATTGGGGAGATAATGTATTTAATCTGGAAATTAAATATATATTGGAGAATTAAAATAAAAAGTTAAATATTATTTATGGATTGATTATTTATTTAATTAGGAAAATTAAATAAATAATTGTGAGTTAAATTATTAAGTTATATCTTTAATTTAACTTAATATATCGGGCTATTATATTTATAAATGCAATAAATTGAAAACTAAAGGGCTGGGCCTTTTCATTCTTCTCCTTTATTAAAACATCTATAGACGTTTTCATTATTGGCGCCAAAAGGAAAATAAATTAAAGGTCGGCCTTGGATGTCGATCCTTCATTAATGTTCTATTCCCTCATATATATATGAGGATTTTCGTGTGCGAGAAGGATATAGAAAGACACCGGTACACTTGCGATTTTTTGGGCTCTGCTATTCTAATCAGCGAAGGTTGTAATTAATAGTTGCATTTCAAACAGCAAATACAAGACTGTGACTTTGGGAAGAAAATATGATTCAGTCATAATTATTAATTATAATGCAATCTATCTTCAGCAGTGAATTCGAAGGCTAGGCAGCAAATACCATAAAGAAAGACATCAATACATATAAAGACAGCGATCTGATTTGAACAGCATCTACATTGCAATGTGGAGATCTGATTCGATACATAAGTGAATTGCACATTGAAGAAGACTTCATACTGAACCTGCATTCTATGATCAGTGCTATGCTTGTAGAGATGAAGGTCTGATTTCTTCAACTATCTGGTTCTGCACTCTGATTGACAAATCAGCATTGTACTGTGAGTTAACATTTCTGAATATTAATCTTTCATTTCTTGCAGGGTTTTTCACCTCCACAAGGGAGGTTTTCCCAGGGTATTTTGGTGTCATGTGTTTTCTATTAGATCATTAATTAAGTTGAGCTATTGAAATTATTATGCATGATTTACTTATGACTTGATCAAATTATTTGTTAATAATTATCAGCTCTGTCATTTTATTAGATCTGATCCAAATTTAACATGGTATCAGAGCCAAGTTCGTACTAACCTGTAATCAGATCTAACTTGTATTTTTTAGATTTGTTGTCCTTGTGTGTTTCTTTCTTGTGTCAAAATGGTGACATGATTGAAGGTGGAAGATCAACTTGAAGGTGCCCTCAACTTCAACTCTTGGAAAGTGCAAATTTTGATTGCATTTGAAGAACATGACTTGCTGGAATTTGTTGAAAAATGAAAATTTTGAAACACCTACGGATCCGGAGGAGCTTAGTCAATTCAAGAAGAAAGCTATCAAGGCCAAGAAGATCTTAATAGATTCTGTTAGAGATCATATTGTTCCTGTCATCTCCAGGATGTCTACAGCCAGAGATATGCTCAAACAATTGGAAGGTATGTACGAAGTAAACAACATGAGCCGGACACTTACCTTGAGAAGAGACTTACTTCAAATCAAAATGAAAAAGGATGAGTCGGTCATGGAGTTCTTCATGAGGATTTCAGAATTAAGAGATAAAGTAAGTGCTATTGATAGTGAAGTTGTAAAAAAGGATCTCGTCATGCTTGCACTCAATGGTCTCCCTCCCTCATGGGAACCCTTCATTCAAGGTTTAAGGGGTAGAGGTAACTTTCCCTCATTTAATCTCCTTTGTGCTGATTGCATTCAAGAGGAATCAAGTCTACCCGTAATGAAGAAAACTTGGTTCTTGCTACCCAATCAGTCAAAGGTGATCAATGAATGGAAGAAGAAGAACTTCAAGAGGAACAACGATTTCAGATCCAATGATGCTACCAGCTCAAGGAAGAAGCCAAGAGATCTCTCTCATATCCGATGCTTCAAATGTGACAAATTTGGTCACTATGCCAGGGATTGTCAAGTTCAACTCATTCAGCAAAAGGCTAACCCAAGCGAAGTTGTCAACCTTGAAGATAAGGAAGACTTTCTCTTTTAGTATTCCTTTTATGTTAGATAGTTTTAGAATCAATGTTGTTTAAGATCTAACTATTTTATGTTAAATCTAACATTAGGGTAAGGATGTGTTGTAGTTTTCTTATTTGTGCACGAGCGAGGATCAAGAGGGAGTCGCACACTTTCTAATCATTTGAGTTTGGTACATTCAAATTTATGAGGTAATGAGTATTTGGCTTGGAATTCTCTTGGGTAAAGTAATCTTGAATCAGTTTTGACCTTTGATTATTAAACTAACTTGAAGGGATGACTGTTTTTTCTTAACCCTGAGTACAGGAAATTTATTGGATCTTTTGGAGTGCTTCTTCAAGAGAAGCTATTGGGTTTGGCATCTTGAAGGAAGACCGAGTGCCTTGGAAGTTGTGTTGGAAGATGCGTTGGAAGAAACTTGAAGTTGTTGATGACACAGCTACTGCTGAGAGGGATTACCCACCTCTTGCGGGCAATGCAAGGTGGATGTTGTATCTTGGATCTCTTTGAAAGAAGATATGTTTGACCACCCTCTGCGAGCAATGTAAGGTGGTGTTAAAGTCCACCCACTGCGGACAATGTAAGGTGGCATTGTAATCTTTTGAAATCCACCCTCTGCGGGCAATGTACGGTGGCAAAAGTTTTGATCATTCTCTGATGGCAATGCAAGGTGATCCTCTTGAGGCTTGTCCTCTCCCACCCTCTACGAGTAGGTATGGTGGGTATGTTTGGCCATCCTCTGCGAGTGGGCATGATGGTTCCACCCTCTGCGAGTAGGTATGGTGGATATGCTTTGACCATCCTCTGCGAGTAGGCATGATGGTTCCATCGTCTGCGAGTAGGCATGGTGGGAATGGTTGATTTTTATCTTTACAGGTATGCATCCATCCTCTGCAAGTAGGCATGATGGAAAGTAATGGTAAGGACTAGAATCCTCCTATTAAATCGATCAGATTTCCACAATCCATTGAGTTAACAGCTAGATTTCTGGTTTTGATTGTGTGCGTTTTTAAGCATCAGCGTTTCGGATCACACTCCGTGATCCATCATCAGGATGAGAGAACAATAAGGAGAAAATAATAAGCAGCAGACTCAGCCTCACTCAAAGGCTAAAAAGGAAGGGCTGGGGGGAGAAAGAAGGCACGGA
>MU225326.1:1712807-1754860 GCA_018584345.1 Thuja plicata | reverse complement strand
TAAAACATACAACTTCCAACATTTCAATCAAAGTTTATGCAACTATCAACTTCACTTCGCTGTCACCCATGGACCAGATTTCAAGCACCTGCAAAAATTTCAGAGGGGGTCCCCAAATTGGGGCGAGCTGTAAAGACCTCACAACACTACTGCTTGCGAAAGAGTGGGTCCCCATTTGCAATGGGGCGATGGTGTGAAAACGTCACAACAATTATCATGCATGATTTACTTATTACTTGATCAAATTATTTGTTAATAATTATCAGCTCTGTCATTTTATTAGATCTGATCCAAATTTAACACTTAAAACCATTTGTTCCAAATGAGCACAATCATAATCATTCATAACCCCATTCAAGATATCCAAAACCTTTTCATTAAATGTGAGCTCCTCGTCAGTTGTAATCAATTCTAAAACAGGATCAATCTCAACCAGATCAGTTGGTTGATCATCTTCGACACTACCTAAGATTACCAATAAACATAAATCCTCACCTACTAGTGTACACTACAAAAATTAGAAGTTATTGAAAGCCATAATTGGAAACTTTCTAACCTCGAATTTTCTTCAAGCAAAGACAAAGGTTGTGGTGGATGAAGACCAAAAGATTCACTCATGTTGGCTCAATCAGTTGCATTTCTTATGAGTGTGTATGCTTAAACATATTCCAAGAACATGTTGGTTCCCCAATCTACATTCAATATTCTCTAAGAGGTCAAGAGTCCCTATGATAAAGAATATAGAATGGTTGGCAAATGAATGAGAGAAACAAGGTTTATCTCCTACTGTTCAAGCTCTACAAAACCGGCAGCGGCTATGCAGCCACAAAAATAGACATCATACCAAGGGGGCACTTTTCAGAAAAAAAAAACTAAGTGCCCCTTGGTATGATGTCTATTTTCATGGCTGCATAGCCACTGCCTACGAAACCTAGGTGGGTGACCCTTTCAGACACGTTGAATTATTATTTATACAATTTCCATTAACTCATTTCAATGTAAAGCGGATAAGAAATCTAACACAAAATGGGCAAAGATTTATAGATATATCGGAATCAAGCAACCTATTGCTTATACCTTTAATGTCCTAGTGTGAATCTAAAATAAGATTACCAAAACAATGCATTCTCCAATACACTTAACATTTCAATATATCAATTGGATTAGAAGGGACTCTTTGACTGGTGACTGGTGCCCATGGGAGGAATTATAATCAATTATTGACTATCAACACTTACTCCTAACGAAGACACATCCTTATTGATTTCCTAGCATGGACCATTGCCTTACAGAGGAAACCTGCAAATATGGTTCAAACAACTTAGGTCCCACTTAATAATCCTTTGCAACATTCGCATTCCCCATTATTACTTGTGAAAGACTTATATTACTCAAGTAATAACTAACACAAGATAATAATTCAACACAGCAAATGTGTTTAAAGAAACTCTGACAGAACAATTTTGTCATATTTCTTCAAATGGACTTTGCATGCATTACAGAGTTGTTCCCTTGCTTTTCTAACCTAGTTACATTACAAAGATTCATTCCTTTTCTAGGAGTTAACAAGAAGTGCTCACGAATGGATGACACTTTTTACTGTACAACAGCTTGATGAACTGATTATAAACCACTTAAAGAAAGGACACCCAAAAAAATCGGGAGAAGTTCAGAAGCCTTTGCAAGCCGTTGTAAGAATTGCTATGAGCTAGACCAGTCTCTAATCTCTTGTGCTGATAAAGAGCCTGAAAATGAACTAACATGGCAATGCCGAGAAAAGGAGGAGATCTGCAGTCAACTGGCACTTTTTATACTAAAGATGCAGAAGAAGAACATGGCCATCAAGGGGTAAGTGTTGCCACCCAAAATGCAATAGCTAGAGTGGGAAATGTGAAGGTGTGGGGGGTGCAACCCTTAACAATTTGACCAAACCATTTCACCGTAGATGGAGGAACAAGAACTGGAGAGTAGATAGCACCATCCTCCTATAAGTCCTTGTAGCTGGTCCTGAGCAATATGACATCCTATACCACATTAGTGTAGAAGACAATGAAAACCGTAAGAGATGGAAAGGAATGCGCTAGCCATTCTCCAATGTTTGCACTCCACCATGCAGGCAGGAGATGACAAGACACAGGTAATTGTCTAGATGCAAAAGCAAGTAGTGCTTTTCATTCCAACCTGTCCATTATCACAAATCCTCTCTCACTAGAACAATAAAATTCAAATTAAAACTAAGGGAAAATTGCAAACCACCCCAGCCAAATTTGAACAGCTTATGAAACTCTCAATAAACACCACTACCTCTAGACAAAATTGCACAACTAAATGATCTCAACTAAAAGCCTTGGGTGTCTTTTATAACCAAGAGGTATTAATATTTATTCTCCTGATTTTGCCTTATTCAAGTTTCACACAAATCAAAACCTTTTAGCACACCTACCCCTTATCTAATCACTCTGTGAAAATCCTTGAGAAATATATTGACATGCTTAAGAGGAAATTCGCATGTGTATTTAGAGATGCTAAATGTCAATCATTCAGCTCTTACGAATAGAATCCATTTGCTGGACAAATCCTCAGATGGCCTATTGATTTCGTCCAACTTAATGTTGATGTGTCCTATATCTAACATCTAGCAACAATTTATTCTCTTTCACAAAAAATTCTAGCCAACTCCAATTTTAGCAATTTATCCAAACTTGTGTTACATAAAATTGGGTCAATTTTACCCTCCTAAATGACGAATATGACCAAAACTAGCGTAATATCCTCAATTTAAGCTTTCTACAGCTCTGCTGATGATATGCATGTAAGTATGTAACCTTGAGGGCATATTCCCAAGTATCTCACACACAATATAGCAAGAAGTGAAATAATACACAATGCCATCTAAAAGATGGGATTCTCCTATCAACCTTAAGGAATACTAGCTCTCTATGAATTCCCTCCACCACAAAAGATGCAAAATTAAATAGCCTATTAACAAAATTATGTTGAACATCAACAACAATTATCATAGCATGCAAACACATCTACATTTTGTAATCTATCCCCAAAACTTGGCACAAAGCTGTGTACATCATCCTAAAATATTCCTCAAAGGCATCAAAATTGAAAAGCTCAATCTCCTCTAAAGGAATTGACCTTCTCCACTATACAACCACTTGACTCTATTGTTACTGCTATACCTTCTCTACTCATGGCATAGCTCATCAAAGTTCATTTTATAGTTGACCCGAGGACTAAGGTTAAAAACCTTCCTAATCATTTCCTTATTGAAAGTGAAAAGTACCTCTCCCTTCCTACCATTTAATTGTCAACATTTGGGATTGTGATGGCTACTTATGGCATATACAAGGACAACGCTAATAAATACATTTAAGAATACCAGTTTCCCAAGTTTAACTGTCACAGGTTATATATAGGGGCACGTCATCTGACATGATAGTGACAATACTCAAACAATTTGCAACCAGTAACCAGGATGATAACATCTCTAACTAACTCAGCCCTGTCGTGCAATCTATCTTAAAGAATACCAATAACATAGACATGCTTAACTTTCTTTGCAAATTTGGTAAATTGATTAACTAAGTCATCTTCTAAGCTTCTTTCAACCCTACCAGCCTGGGAGGAAACATGACTCATTTTGGGCAGATGCAAGAGTCTTTAAAAATCTAACATACTAGAGAATGACATTGAATTGAAGTCTTAAATATACTACTTCGTATTGACCTTCAATGGATACAATCATCCAAACCCTAATTTGTAGATTCGAAGAGACTCTAAAGAGCAATTCAAAAGAACTCACCTGCTATCAAATGTTGTTGAGTATTTTCAGATCCTTTCCTAATCAGATTTGAATGCCAGGATTACTAACAATATCTTTTTTGCTGCAATCCTAAAGGCTTTTATCTTTTCTTGTTTGTAATTAGCTTCGAATAAACCTAACTAAAGCAACCGAAATAGTTTCTTTCCTTACCACCTGCATTAAATGCATGCACAAGTTTAGGAAGTGAATGGCACAATTGCAGATCTTCAATTATCTTTACTCGTTTGTAGTAAGCTTTAAATATCCTAACTAATGCAAACAAAATAGCTTACTTGCCTTGCCACCTTTTGCTTCAAGTGCACGGACAAGTTTGGGAAGTGAATGGTGCGATTGTCAAATCTTTGATTATATTTTAACCCTACAATTTTGGGAGGAAAAATGACTCATTTTGGGCAAATGCAAGTGTCTCTAACAGTCTAGAATACTAGGGATTGGAATTCAAATGCTGCTTCTTAAATATACTAAGTGTTATTAACCTTCAACAGATACAATCATGCTGTTACATCCCTTGAGAACTTTTAATAACTTTAATAACTGTTTCATGTGAAGTATGAAGTTAGTTAGTTAGTTATATAGATTTTGGACATTTAATGAAGAAGTTTATCATTTATATGATCATGTTTTCATTATGCGGATTGCTTATTCAATAATGTTGACATGGAATCATATTCATGAATAAATAATGTTTTACAATGATATAAATATATTATTGTTTATGAGTTTATGAAGATGACGACAACTAATCCTTGTCAGCAGATGCAGGAATGGATCAATCCCGCAATGGGGAAAGAGTATCATCAGAGAGAGAAGGTGCAGACGCAGAATGGTCAGAAACGCCATCTGAGCAGGAATCCACAATTAAGTATCTGGCCATCAGGTTTTGCTTAGGCTGTTGCCTTGGTCGTGTCGAGTTGGTTGTCGTTCCTTGACCTTGTTCTTAATTAGAGAATTAATAACTCTCAATTAATAGGGGTGCATTGTAATATTTTCCTATCGATTTAAAGGAACAACCATGGCATCTCATTCACTATCTTGATCGGTTGTATATACATAACATATACATGAGCATAGACATATATGTGTGTGTGTATATATAAATAAATAGATACGTGTGTGCTCATGATCATTAAGTATTCGAATGCCATTTACACAACCATATATAGACACATACATATTGTTTTGTTCCATAAGTGACCATGTGTATGTATTTATGGTGGTTGGGCAATTGAGTACGTAAGTGTAAATTTGGCACCTAAATTAATAACGTGTATGAATTTAAATATATATATAGATACAAATGAATATGCACAAGTATATGCAATTTATATGCAACCTTGTGCATCTTGAGCTTTTATATTATCATTACTATTATATTATTATATTGTTGGTTTAACCCAGCTTTTGATTGATTCATAATTAATCATTCTCATCGAATATCTATTGGGTGGCAAAGTAACTCTTCTTGCCACCTGTTTTCAAGGAGTTACCTCCTCTTTGTTCGATCACTCTTAATTAATGCATATCGGAGGAAATTTGTTCAGGAGATTTTCTGGTTACATGGAATTCCTGAGAATTATTTCAGACAGAGATACTAGAATCATAGATTAAAATATCGCAGACTTCTCTGCAATAAGTAAACTTATCGCGAGAAGTTTTGGGTGGCGATAAACTATGTAATTTTATCGCAGATTTATATCGCCGAGATTTTGCAAACTTATCACCAAAATATTGGCGATATTTAGCCAAAATATCGGCCACAGTCTGCTAATAGGGACTGACGGCCCAAAAGCACTCATTTCACATTTTCTTGTTTGCTAATTGATGTTTGGGAGAGGGAAAAAGGGTTTGAAGGAGAAAAAAACGTGATTTGCAGTGTTTTAGAGCAATTTGTTTGGATTTGAAGTGGATTTGAAGAAATTTTTCAACCATATTTGAATTCACAAGTTCCCGATAAGTTGTCGATTTATCTCCAATGTTTTCCCGATTTTTTTTTTTGCCCTTGGCAATAAGTTGTCGATAACGATATTTTGAACTATGCCTAGAATGACATTCAAGTTTTGGCAAACACTATTTGCATCCTTAGGAACTCAATTGAACATAAGTTCAGCATATCACCTAGAGACAAATGGTCAGACAGAAAGGGTAAACCAGGTCTTGGAAGATCTCCTGAGAGTGTACTGCATGGATCAACAGTATAAATGGGAAGATTACTTGCCACTGGTGGAATTTGCTTACAATAACTCCTATCAATCAGCCATTAAAATGGCACCCTTTGAAGAACTATATGGAAGAAGGTGCACAACACCCATGAGTCGGGACAAGCTAGAGGATAGGGTAATCCTCGAACCCGAGATGCTCATAGAGATGGAAGAACAAGTACAGTTGATCAGAGGACGATGAGTTGAAACTAATGATAGACAGAAAAGCTATGCAGATGCTAAATGCGCACCCAGACAATGAGTTGAAGCTAATGATAAACAGAAAAGCTATGCAGATGCTAAATGCACACCCAGACACTTTGAAGTTGGGGAGAAAGTCCTCCTAAGGGTTACAACCCAAAAAAGTTCAATTAAGTTTGGGAAGTTTCCCAAACTGACACCTTGATATGTGGGATCATTTGAGGTCTTGGAAGTTATCAACTGTATAGCCTACATGTAGCCTACAAAATTGCTCTATCATTAGCTCTTGCCCAGTTGCACAATGCTTTTCATATTTCTTATTTAAAGAAAAACATAGCAAATTTTGAACATATAATTGACTGAAACTCCTTGCAAGTGCTGGATCCAAGGGTGGTCATAATCAAACCACTCAAGGTGCTCAAAGTATGTAAGCTATGCTTACGTAATCGCGATGTTACTCAATGCAAGGTCTAGCAGGACCAATATGGAAAGGGCAGCACTATTTGGGAGGATTAAGATGAGCTCCTCCAAAAATTTCCTCATTTGTTTTGAAGAATTATGAATATATGTTAAGGACTCTTGTTACTATTTTGAGACAATGGTGAATATCAATCATCGAGGACGATGATTAACAAGGGGGGAAATATGTCACATCCTTCCTTAAGGACTTTTAATAACTATTTCATGTAAAGTATAAAGTTAGTTAGTTATATGGATTTTGGTTATTTAATTGAAAAATTTATGATTAATATGATCATGTTTTCATTTATGTGGATTGCTTAATCAATAATGTTGACATGGGATTATATTCATGAATGAATAATGTTTTATGATGATATAAATATTTTATTGTTTACAAGTTTATAAAGATGAAGATGACTAATCCTTCCTTGTTAGCAGATGCGGGAGTGGATCAATCCTACAACGGGGAAAGAGTATCATCAGAGAGAGAAGGTGTGGATGCGGAATGAAAGTCGAAAATGCCATTATAATAACTATTTCATGTGAAGTATGAAGTTAGTTAGTTATATGGATTTTGGATATTTAATTAGGAAGTTTATGATCAATATGATCATGTTTTCATTTATGTGGATTGCTTAATCAATAATGTTCACATGGGAATATATTCAAAATGAATAATGTTTTATGATGATATAAATATATTATTGTTTACGAGTTTATAAAGATGAAGATGACTAATCCTTCCTTGTTAACAGATGCGGCAGTGGATAAATTCCGCAACAGGGAAAGAGTGTCATCAGAGAGAGAAGGTGCGGACGCAGAATGAAAGTCGAAAATGTCATTCGCGCATGAATTCACAACTAATCTGGTCATCAGGTTTTGGGTTAGGTTGTTGCCTTGGTCATGTCGGGTTGGTTGTCATTCCTTGACCTTGTTCTTAATTAAAGAATTAATGACTCAATTAATAGTGTTGCATTGTAATATTTTCCTATCGATTTAAAGGAACAACCATGGCATCTAATCATTATCTTGATCGGTTGTACATAACATATACGTAAGCATAGAAAAATATATGTATATATATATATAGATAAATGGATACGTGTATGCCAATGATCATTAAGTGAATGAATGCCATTTACACAACCATACATAGATACATGCATATAGTTGTGTTCCATAAGCGACCATGTGTATGTATTTATGGTGGTTGGGCAATCGAGAATGTTAAGTGTAAATTTGTCACCTAAATTAATAACACGTGCATTTAAATATATATAGATAGATAGATAGATGGATACAAATGAATATGCATAAGCATATGCAACATTGTGCATCTTGAGCTTTTATATTAGTATTACTATATTATTAGATTGTTGGTTTAACCCAACTTTTGATTAATTCATAATTATTCTCATCGGATATCTCTTGGGTGGCAACATAACTCTTCTTGCCACCCGCTTTCAAGGAGTTACCTCCTCTTTGTTCGATCACTCTTGATTAATGCACATCAGCTCATTTTGATTTCATTCTGGCATTCCACTGGCAACCAGTGCTATGCAATTATCTTGTCTTTGGAAACTTTTACCAAATCAGAGAATCATTATTGAGCTAACATATCATTCTCAGTTGGAGTCATCACAGCAGCCATAAAGGAGTCTAGGACAGTATTATCACCTGCTAGATTTACCAGGCATGTTCTCATCTATGATGCTAAATACTTTTCATAATGATCAGTCGATCATATAATTGTTCAATCTCATTGATGTTATCGATTTAGAAAGGATAGCAGTATATTATGTATTGTTGTGAATCATGGTTACATATTGTTGTAATCGATTCAATCGATCATGTCAATGTATAGTAATTTCATTTCTGCATATTAGAGTTAAACGTAGTAGCCTTCTTCTTGGGACTTTGTGGCATGACAGCTAGCTACGCATTCATTGAAGAGCAGATAGTTGCGTATAGCAGGGAATTAGTATTATGCTGAACTGTTAGCAGCGTATATAAATATGCTATTCAATTCTCATTATAACCAATGTTTCTGGATCATAAATCTGATTTCATCTTTCCGAATTAAATCGCTGCATTTGCATATAGGTGAAGAACTGTTTGAATGATTCAATTTTTTTCATCAAAGAGAAAACATGCTCTGTTTCGAGCCATGCATTGGTTTGCATTTATCTCAACTGAATAATCATTCTTTTCCTGTTTAAAGTAAAATAGTATCTTTATCTACTCAAGAGGAAGAACTCTCATACCCGCAAGAAGAGAGGAATTTCAATGTCAGTTTATATCTGCATTTCTCTATTAATTATAAGTCAAGTACCAAACTGAAAACTGAGTCTTTGTGTAAACTGTAGATGAGATCTGAGACTCGGATATGTAGAGAACCCTTTTATTCTGCAATCTTAAGCTATCCTTAGGTTTTGGTAGACAAGACACTGAGCTTAAGGTGGAATGGATTATCTGCTAGGTATAGGAAATTGCCTCATCTCTATGATAACAGAATCTGAAATCAAGGTAAAACATAATGAACCTAGAGAATTAGGTATGTAGTTACATGACCCTAACTAATGTCAATGCCATTAGGACAAGTCCTTAGGGTCATGGAGACCTAATTAAAGAAGTCAAGGAACTTATATACGAGTTTGGCGGTGACAACGACAACACAAAGTACAATGCTTGCACCTATAAAACCATGGCCGAGGTGGTACTATACATATGGGTAGTAACCGTGAGTAGCTATAACAAGGCAATGTCTAGCTAGGAAGGTCAATCTGATAGGCGAAGATGTCTACAAGTTGACTGGCTGACAGTTGTGGGTTTCGCACCAAGTCTCGAATGGCATGAAAGATTTGAATCCGTGCCAGCATCTCTCGTGTAAGACTGAGCCACTTCCGTCAGAAAGTTGTGCGGGAGACCGTTAAAGGTCGAGATCGTACAATCAATGGTTGGGGACTAAAACCTCTAATGATACTCCTTTTCCCTGAAGAAATCACGAGCTTAAAGTAAAGACAATCAAAATTGAACCATTAAGCTTATCAAGTTCTATGGTTTATGCTTTGTCAGTTATTTCATTTAATGATTTCCTTTATTCAGCAATTAAGAAATTGAAAATTGTTAGTTAGTTTCCTTTTTTCATGTGAAGTCAATTATTCTAGAGTAATGGAATTTTAATTTTCCTTTCAGCTATTCATGTTCATGTCATCATTTAACTTAAATTTGTGGTTATTTATTTAGGAAGTTAGTTTGGTATGTTACACATGCAAAGCCTAAAATTTTAGATTTCAAGAGATTGTAAAAGCAACTCAAAAGAACTCGCGTGTTATCAATTGTTGTCGAGTGTTTGTAGGGTAGTTGATAGAATGAGGGTATTAGAATATTTAGTTATATTTAGTCCATTAGTTTTAGTTGTTCTATTAATGGTTGTTTAGTGTATTCTTAGGCTTCTTTTATTAGAAGACATAGTTGCTATTTTTAGCTTCAGTTTGAAACTTCAGTTAAATGTGTTCTTTATAGAACCATCATGTAAATGGCTATATATACCTTGTATATTCATGAATAAGATAATGCAATTACTCGAACAACAGGCTCATGAGACTGTCCAGCATCAACAAGGCAAAATACTCCATGATCTTTGAGCCCAACTACAATTGTTTTCTTAGACTCCTTATTAACAATGTAACACTTGTGTGCACTGAAGACCACATCCAACTTCAAACAATTTTCTACAATCTAACTCACAGAGAGCAAATTGAGCTCCATGCTCAGAACATAGTATACATTGAGAAATATGAGATTTCTCCCACCAGATTTAATTTGCACATTGCCCTTGCTGACAATTGTATACTCTTCACCTCTGCCAAAGATCACTGAATCGGAGCAAGTTGTGTACCCCGTGAACCAATCACTCTTGTTTGTAAAGTGTCGAGATGTTGCAAAATCAATGTACCAAGTAGATGTTTTGACATGATATGCTAGTCTTTTGGCCATAAATGAATAAAAGGAAGACTCCTTCTGCTTAGTATGCTCTGCAACAAGGGCCTTCTATTAAGGCCCTCCCTGGTTGGATTTTTCATCAGCCAATCGTTTCCTGCATTGGTTCTTCATATGACCAAGCTTACCACAATAATAACAAGCGATAACCTTCTTGGAGCTCTCCTCACGTTTGCCTTGTCCTTTTTGCTGAAAGGACTTGTCTTTGCCTTTGCCTTTGTCTTTGGCTTTGGCAATAAACACTTGTTCCATAGTGGTTGTCTCGCTGCTACTCCCAAACTGTTGTTTCCACCTGTCTTGTTGTAGGAGCTTGTTGCATAGCTCATCACACTTCAAATCAACATTGGTGGATGTCATGTTGAGAGTTTTGATGAAGTGCTCGTAGGACCGGGGTAAGCTTTCCAACGAGGTGACCGTCCTCTTCTTCCATCTTGCAAACAACAGCTTCTAGCTGATCGCAAATACTCTTTTACATCATTAGATGCACTTGCAAAGACACCTTCTTGTCCATCATAATAGAAAACGACATATTCTTCAAGTGAAACGCTCTGCCCTTGTCTGATTGTTCATAGAGATTCTTCAAATGCGTCCAAATCTCCGATGTTGTCTTGCCAGACGACACTTTGGGAAGCATGTCGATGGTGAGTGATAACTTGATGAGCATAAACGCTTCCCGATTGGGCTCATCGAGCTTGTCTTGGTCTTTGCCTGTTGTTGTGGGACGAGCAACTTTACCAACTACAATCTGATCCAAGCAACGGTACTCAAAAATTGCGAGCAAGCATTGTTTCCATGTGTTGTAATTCTTGCCATTGAAGTGCTAATTGGTTTCCAACATAATGTTGGTCAACGACACCATCCCTACTATTTTCCAATGATACAAAAAAGAAGGTCAAGGTCTCAGAAAGCTATGATTATGATTTTCTATCAAAAAATAGTCAAAAAACTTCTGGCACAAATCCCATGACGATCCGTTCAGAAAAAATACCTCTATTTTTTTTTTAAATCGATCAAAAAACTTAACATCAAACTCTTGATCAGCGGAAGACAACTAAGAGTCATGTTATCCCTTTTTATTTCCTCTCCCCATGTAAAATTTAAGTGTCAAAACTTAAGGCTTTAGCTAGTTCTTTTCAGTCTATCGAAATCCAAGAATAGTTCCTAAACAATCATCAAAGCTCGCGGTCAGTTATAGAATAGGTGTCAAAACCCAACAGCCCAACTTGAACAAAAGGCATCAATATTTCATGTAGGTTCCAAAATGAGCTACGGAGCCCGACAAGAACATTGGAACACAATTGCCGAAACTAATGGGAATTATAAAGGTTTTAACATTTTGGGCTCGAGGACATGTTCTAGAATAGATATCAGAACCCGCCACTCGAGATGGAACTTTGAGAAAATTAAAAGGGTAAGGTCAAAGTCAATGAGAAGTTCATTGGCACATCACATCAGTTCCAAAGCGGTTTGCGAGGCCCGATAAGTAAAGTGGAACTTGAGGCAATGCATAAAGTGATAGTTTGTAAGATTGTCGGCATAGCTTGTCAATTCTAGAATCGTCATCGGAACCCGATGGAAGTTCAGGAACCTCATCTTAGAGCCGATATGATCATATTGAAGGGCGCCATCAAACTTGGTTGGTTCCAATGAAAGATATCGAGATTCAACAAGCTGTACGGGACTGTGAAATAAGTAGATTTGAGGGAAGCCTATCAGTTCTAAAAGAAGCATCGGAGCCTGACAACTGTTGGAGAACCGTGATCAAATCTGATGGAACACTCAAAACCACATTGATAAAGTCATTGTCAATATAACATTCATCCTATTTTGTCGATGAACAATCATCGATGAAATTGCAATAGTTGGGGGAAGAGCTCAATAGTCTTATCGATATGATCACCTACATCAACAAGTTGTTATCGGTGTGACATTCTTTTGTCTTGCCGATGAGGATGTCTTCATAAAGTTTTGATGATGATGTGAAAAGTTTTTGATGAAGCTCTTGTTGTATCTCATCGACATTATCTTTTCGGTAAGGTTTTGGAGATCAGTGAAAGGGCTTAGCAGTCTGGCGACATCAATACCTACCTCGACAAGGACTTCGATATAACTCCTGTCTTGTCTTGGCGATAAAGTATTTTTTTATCAAGATCTGATTTTCTAAGGGATGCCTCGTATGTTTTGCCGAAGTACCTTCTTTCTTCGATGAGCAGCCATCGATGAAACCACATTCCAGTCTTAGCGACAATGTTATCGGAGGACCTTAAGTGATCGGTGGTGTGTAGAAACTGTCTTGGCGAAAATGGACTTTCTTTGATGGGTAGTTGAGTGAATTGTGGGGACCACTGGTTGGACTCGTATTGACTGCTAGTTTTAGTATCCAAGAGAAGATTCATAATTCCCTCCCATGAAAAAGACACGCTGGACAATGAAGAGGCGGTTATAGGAAACAAAAGGTTTCTACGGTTAGACTTTCAAGATTCAGGTACAGGAGCAAAAACTGAAAAGTCTTTTGGTAAAATCTATAAATATATAAACAAAAGACATAGGAGGGGTCCGCATTCTGATCCCCCTTGTCCTTTGAGGCATGAGCGAGACACAATCAGATCCCGCTTTGCTTAGTGGTTGTTAGTAAAATTAATGCTCGTTGATCAGAACATTTTTACAATATGGGATGAATGTAAAAACAGATTTGATGAAGAAGATAACAAATATAGAAGAGATAATCGGGTAAAAGATATAATTTTTCAATTTGTAACAGAATGAAGTGCCTATGACAGAGACAAAATATGTTACTCTGTATATAAAAGAATGTTCAAATGTGGAGTTTGATTGATGATGGGAAGGATACTAGTCTGAAACATTTTACATTGCATATATTATTTCTGATCCAATGAGGGTTTAAAGTCTGATCATAACAGTGAGGGTTTGTACGTCTGGTGTTCAAAACAGAGAATGACGATTTGAATATAAAAGCTCGTATAAGTAGGAGAAAGTTGTAATGCAGTCTGGTTGTGTATGTTGTTGATTTTTGAGTTGATTGCAGGGGCAGTAATGAAGAACATTGCATCAGTGGCTATAGAAGGACTTTAGTAGAGCAAAGTATATTGTGAAGAGTTGTAAAGAGACAAAATCTGTGTTAGTATATTTCAGTTGTATTGAATGGAAACAGAGTAATCCTCTGATCAAACATTATCATTTATATCTTGTAATGGGTTGGTGCTCCTGGAAGTGGGTGCTTCTAAATCAGTGAAGGGTTGGTGCTCCTTGGAGTGGGTGCTCCTAAAGATTGTAAAGGGGTTTGTGCTCCAAGAGTTGGTGCTCTGAATTTTGCCAGTAAGGCACAATAAAATCTTGTTTACAGTAGTTTTTCACCCTTTAAGGGTATTACACTCAAATTCTTGTGTCATGATGTTATACGTGTATCTTGAATCTCTTGACTATCTTATCTAGTGCATTGATATTGTTTTATGATTTGCTGCAAATGTTAAAATCATTAAGTGAAAGTTTTTATTGATTAAGAATCTTATTGTTTTATATAGATCACTGATTCACCCCCCCTCTCAGTGATCCTAGTATTCCAGCACAGCAATGCTACTCTGGACATCAAATTGTGGCTATTGAATAGCTAACAAAATCAATCAAGCTACAATAGAGCTGATAAGAGAATCAGTCTGTGGCAAATCATCAATTAGCTTAAATTCATGCTGGATTTGGAATCCATCATCATGTTCAGAGCTACATTAAGGTCCTAGTAAAACATTTATTCAACTAAAAATGACAACATAAAATAAACCCAGCAAATTGTGATTCCAATTATCTCAACAAGAAAACCTTGACAACATAAACTACATACTTATCAGCTCAAACTGGGAGAGATTAAATACCTCCGATCGTAATTTGTATATCCTATTGCGAACAAAGTGAGGATAATCAGTTCTTTGCTGAAATACACGAAATGTTTGTGGAGTTTTTCCTGCTGCAATCAGCTCATCAATATCGACCTGCCCATCCCACTCTTCAGCAAGAATAATATTCTCTAATGGATAAATATTTTCTGGTTTTGTGGCCGAGGCATTATAGGGAGGGATATTTCTGATTATACTAGCATTAGCCCTTGCAAGTGCCTCCTCATTTGTCAAAACAGTTGAATTTGCTGCAACTTCTTCATAAAATTTTCCAATTTGAGTCTGGTCTCCTAGAGCTTCTTCCTTTAATTTTGACTTTGCCAGACGCTTTGCCTGAACACAGACAAGGAAAAATACAACAATAAGACTTGTTTATTTCACTGTCACATCATAGCATTAAACTCCAGGCAAATGAACTGTAAAATCAGTTACTTCGAATTATTAAAACATTCACTGTTTAAGCTCGTGTTTGTCCCTTCTTAGCACAGATTCCGCAATATTATAACTTGATAACAACAATGTTTTATGAATATATATACAATGAAAGGACACATCAGTTTCATGAGATGTATATTATTTTTATCAACTACTTCACTAAACCAACTCCTTTCCAAAGGAGACGAGTTCTAGGGTTTTTAAGATAGTATAGAAAAGTAAAAATTGTCTAGCAATCCTGGCATAATGTATAGATTCAAACAAAAGAATAAAGCGTGTTCAAATTCTTGTATTCTTTGTATCTACAGTCGAGTAAGGATCAATGTACGACACCCCTTCCAATCTCAAAAAATATAGTCAACAAAGATGAAAATCTAGTTGATACAAACTGGATTTTCTTTGTACAAATGAAAAATCTCACAAACATTACATGGCATTATCCCATTTCCAGCAAGACCCTGGTGCAGACCATCATTCAAGCATAGAGTTGGAGACTGTAATCTCCCCTCTCTGAAATAGGATTTAATAATAGATAATAAATTAAAATTAATAAAATTAATAAATGTTAATGATTGTAGCTTCGGTTGGATGATTCCAAATCGATGAAATCAAATGTTTAAGAAGTGGCCTATCAACCTTAAACATTTTTAAGGAGACGAGTTCAAGGGTTTTTAAGATAGTATAGAAAAGTAAAAATTGTCAAGCAATCCTGGCATAATGTATAGATTCAAACAAAAGAATAAAGCGTGTTCAAATTCTTGTATTCTTTGTATCTAAAGTCGAGTAAGGATCAATGTACAACACCCCTTCCAATCTCAAAAAATATAGTCAACACAGATGAAAATCTAGTTGATACAAACTGGATTTTCTTTGTACAAATGAAAAATCTCACAAACATTACATTTCATTATCCCATTTCCAGCAAGACCCTGGTGCAGACCATCATTCAAGCATAGAGTTGGAGACTGTAATCTCCCCTCTGAAATAGGATTTACTAATAGATAATAAATTATAATTAATAAAATTAAAAAATGTTAATGATTGTAGCTTCGGTTGGATGATTCCAAATCGATGAAATCAAATGTTTAAGAAGTGGCCTATCGACCTTAAACATTTGATATCTATCCTTCTCTAATATTGTTATGAGCATTATTAAATATTATATATATATGATTAATATTTATTAGATTAATATATAATATATATATGAGATGTATCATATTAATATATATACATATTTATATATTACTTCTGAAAATTATCTAATAAATGTTTATCATATATTTAACCGATAGGCTTTCCTTGTGGGGTTGCTTGCAACCGGAAGTTGTCTCACACTGGAAAACAACTATCAGAAAATAGTTTTCTGATACCAAGAAATGGTTTTCAGATGATATTTTACGGTGGCATGGTCCTTTATTAATTGTATAAATGTTCCATACCACTTCACGTGTACTCTACAACACTTCTTTCCATTGTCAGAAACTAATAGCGGCAAGCGTTGTCAGAAACTAATATCAATTTATTCAGACATGATGTGACTGACTTCTTTGTGAAGTCTGAATCGCTAGACAACATACGATTGGAACAACTTAAAAAATTGAGAAGGATTGGAAAAAATCTTGCTTCTTGGGTAGTACAAAAAATGAAGCACTATATGAGAATAATTATCTTGAAAGTCCCACGCTGTAAATGTCAAAGCGACATTAATGGCCGCCGTCAAGCGATCCAATAAACTCTTTAAGTGTGTATTATATTATTTATTAACTCTTCACCATAAAATACAACGGAAGGAAAGAAACAACAGTTTAGAGAAAGTTATTTGGCGGGAATGGAAAATTTATCTGAGTCCCACACTCACAGGTACAATACACCCTACAGGAAATGGCAAGAGCAACAGCTTGTTGAAACGACACAGGAGAATTTGCAGAATTTGAGACTTGAATCACAAGAAGAAGAAAATTCCATTCAATTGTCTGAAGAGCAGGCAAATGTATTAAGCATCATTTCCGAGGGACGTTCTGTGTTTTTCACAGGAGCTGCCGGAACGGGCAAGACTTTCTTGCTTCTATTAGAATGTTTCCATGTTTGGAAGATTCTGTTTCTAATGCTCTGAATCAGTTACGATTCACTGGCAGACTATTTGTAGATAGTTGCTAAATATTGTTTGCTAGAGTCGTATATATGAGCTTCGCTCATTGTAAGTTCATAATTCAATTCAATGTTCATAAAACATTACTGTTTTATGGTATCAGAGCTATATGTTCAAGTTTTTCGAAATAGGCATAATTTCTCACGAAATTATTAGTCTGGTCTTTCGCGCAAGTTCCTACGTCTGGTTCACGTTTGATATCCGCCGGTTCTCGTCTGGTCTTTCGCGAATGAGTTTCTACGACTGGTATTTGGTATCGGTTGTACACCCATTTGCAGCTAATGGGCTTCTTCCCTGAAGGAAGATCAGAAAGGGCCCAAGTGTGATTCTTCTGAAGACTCTGGAACTATCACTTGGACTAGTAAGAAGCAGCAGGCAGTGGCTCTGTCTTCCACTGAAGCAGAGTATCGGGGAGCAGTTAAGGCAGCTTGTGAAGCAGTATGGCTTCGGCGGATGCTTGCAGATATGCATGTTCCTCAGTCAGGACCGACTCCCCTATTCTGTGATAATCAGGGAGTGCTTAAACTGGCAAAGAATCCGGTCTTCCATGAAAGAACCAAGCATGTTGAAACTCATTGTCATTACATTCGTCAGCTGGTTGAAGATAAATCTATTCAGTTACTGTATGTGCCTACAGTAGAGCAGTCCGCAGATATCTTCACCAAGTCTCTTGGTCATGATAAATTTGTAAAATTCAGGGAAGCTATTGGTATTGTTGATAGATTGAGCATTATGGGAGGGTATTAGAATGTTTCCAAACATGGAAACATTCTAATACCCTCCCATAATGCTCAATCTATCAACAATACCAATAGCTTCCCTGAATTTTACAAATTTATCATGACCAAGAGACTTGGTGAAGATATCTGCGACTGGTGTAGCCCGCGTATGTATATACATATAGCTTCGTCGCGCCATGATAATTTTTAAACATTTACATGGAGATGAATTTGTATTTGTTACGGATTCCACAGGAATGGCGGCCGACGCTGTCAACGGAACTACTCTACACTCATTTGCCGCAATCGGATGCACTTCAGAAAATGCCAAGGGTTTGCTCTCTGCTCTGTATAAAATGTGTGATGCGAAATTGCAGTGGAAAACAACAAAAGCTCTTGTAATTGATGAGATAAATATGATACACTGAGAGCTTTTTGAGAAATTGAACTACATAGGCAAGAAATTGAGGAAGGATCTGGGGTTTGGCGGCTTACAGCTGGTAGTTTCAGGGGATTTTTTCCAGCTTTGTCCCGTAGATGCACCAAATTTCAACAAATTTTTCGCCTATCAGGCAGATTGTTGGGATAAATGCTTTGAGATCCAGGCTGAGCTAACAGAGATTTTTAGGCAGTCAAATCCCAAAATTAAGTTAATGTTGGATGAAATCCGAAGAGGCATGTGCAGTGATCAAAGCGTTGAGATGCCCAGAGCGCGGCAGGGGCTGCGATATAAAGAGGGATTGACCTACACAAAATTTTATTCTCTAAAGGTTGATGCAGAGAGGGAAAATAAATATCGGCTGAAGGAAATGGAGGCGCTTGGCAAGGAAATGTTTACATTTCATGCTCAGGACAAGGACAATGGTTCTGAGCCTATGAAATCTCAGATCAACAGGCTTATTGCAGCGAAGAAGCTTAAGCTCTGCGCTGAAGCTGAAGTCATGCTTATTTATAATCTAGACATGAAAAGAGGGCTGGTGAATGGAACAAGGGGCAGAGTATTAGGGTTTCAGCATACAAATGAAAGCCCTGATATTAACCCTGGAAATATCTGGCCTGTTGTTCAATTTGAAAGCATTAATTCGCATGTACACACTGTGACGCCGCGATCTTGGGATGCATTTGATGAGAATGGAAGTGTTATAGCAGAGGCTAAGAGAATTCAGGTGCCGCTGATTTGATGACTGTATGGCCGTATATTGGTATTTATATTTTAACGTCAAATATTGTAAGTATTTTGTTATTATTATTATTTTTATATATTAAATATTAATTAAGAATAAAAAATTCAAAATTCAAAAATTATAGCTGTTATAAGAATTTGAAGGATGGAAAAAGGTGGGTTTTGGCCAATTCATGAGTGCCTCTCTTTTGGAATGTTCAATATTCTCTTTTGAATTTTTCACAACATGCCTAATGTACATGAGAAATATTTGCAAAACCACACTTCTTTTCAGTCAATTACACTATAAGCAAAAGTGGGTTAACAATTTCTTTTCTTATAGAAAACAATTGGATCACCATTAATAAGCAATGCACACCAGCAAACCAATTATGATGTTGGAAGTGGCAACAATCACACAAAATGACTTCATATGTAGAGCATTAGATGACTTATAAGTATGGAGATGTTTTCATCTCAATCCTCTAAGCTATTGTACACAACTATGTTGTGAAACAAAATATAGAAGTATTAACGAAGACAACTAAGTATAAATATACGAGTTAATTTTAGAATATCTTCTTTCAAATGAAATTTAAGCTTATATGAAATTTAATTCAGATCCTTACTTCAACATATCTTCCAAATATCCTTTTTAAAAATAGGTGACTTGTACCTTTTCTTTGCTACCATTTAGCACCCCTATCCAATAATTATCGAAATACATTTCTTTATTTTTGAGACTTCGTATGGAATTAGCATGTCCAGAAACTTTTTTAAAAATTATAATTCAAAATTATCATTTAGGTCTTTCATGCCGCTCTTAAATGTGAACATCTACCTCATCTATTGCCCAAATTTGTGTCCCCTTATCATTGGTTTCTCACTTTCACTTTACTTAAATGAAGTAGTCTTCCTAGGAGTTTGTTTGCATCATTTTTATTATTATGTTCTTTCATGCCATTAAATTTCAATGACATCTAATCAATTTAAATGTGGACATCTACCTCATTGTTTGCCCAAATTTGTGTTCCCCTTATCATTAGTTTCCTACTTTCACTTTACTTCATTTTAGAAATAGTCCTCCTAGGAGTTTTTTTTTGCATTGTTTTTTCATTATGTTCTTTCATGTCATTAAGTTTCACAATATTCTCATTGTAAAATTTTGATTTCTACCATTTCCTTAAGATAATTTGGCCAATTCCAATTTAGTAGTATAAATATAGTTTTGTTTTAGTTGAAAAATTGAATAGTAGAATGCATTGTGCTTAAAGAAGCTATTTTCAAAATGTGAAAAGAGCTCACACTCATCTATGTTTATTTTATAGGTCAATAACCACCACAACTTAAAGGTTCCATATAATTTATTAAGCTCAAAGAACACAATTCCATCATGTGAATAGAGCTCATGTCCATATTTATTTATTTCTTCCTCTAATTCCTCTACCATACTACAAAGAACTTTTGTTTCTTATCCTTAAACTCAACTTGAGATGACTTAATTTATGCCCTTAGATTTAAGTGTTGCCTTACTTGGTAAACACTTGTCACTATATTAGGAAAATAACCACCCCTTCTAATGAACCCAAGGAAAACCCAAACCACAACCCATAAAAGAAAAAAAAAAAGTGATTACTTGTTAATAATTTAATTTTGAATGATAGATATATTTATGCTATGTACTAAGCACCGTTGTCCAATAGTTATCGAAATATAGTTCTTACATTTCTTACATTAGCAATACCAATAAACATTTTTTTTAAAACTATATACACCAAAAATACGACTCTTTCCATAAGATACTATAAATTAAATTAATGTATTGTTATGCTCATATAAAATTGCACTCTTTAAAATAATATTTAGAGATAGAAATATGTGTAAAAATGGAGAAGTAAAAAAAGACATTAGATGTTTAAAATGCTTGAAAGAAACCCATTATTAAAATTTGAAAAATTAATAATTATAGTGACATTTTGTTAGCAATAGGACAAACAATGACAACACATGAAAAATATACAATACATTCTCATCGATGAGATGAGCTTCATTGGCTCAAAACCACTATTAAAAATTGATAGTAGGTTATGTGAAGCAATACCCCAACGACAACACATTTCCTTTGGTGACATGTCTATAATTCTAATAGGAGAACTTGCCTAACTGCGACCTAGATCTATGCATCACACACAATAGCAAGAAATCTATGTCACAAATTTAATACAATGTTAATATTACAAACAATTTTTATACAGGATGGTGATGATCCAATTCAAATACAATTTCGTTGGACATTACAAAACATGTGTAACATAGAACCAACAGATCATGATTGGGCATTGTTAATAACTCACACAAACAAGAAACTAACGACAATTGAACAAGAAGAGTTTGTCCAATCAATACATTTGTGTGTCACAAATGAAGTAGTAGCATTTCACAATATAAAATGCTAAAATAACTAAATACCTATTGCACTTTGTGTTGCACTCAATACAAAACGTAAATTTGTTGAAGCTAATAACGATGACCAACTTTCCCAAAAGGTCATATTATGTAGATTTCAACATGCCATGCTTACAACAAACCTATGGATCAAAGTTGGTCTTTTCAATGGATCTCTTGGAGAGGTGAAAGATAGTGTATATCCCTTTGGCTCTAAGCACCCCCCCATAATTGCCAGCATATGTTACAGTTGCATTTGATAACTATAATGGTCCACCTTAGGATGCAGGAAACTCAAAAACTATTCCAATACAACTGATAACCTGATGCAATCATACACAAATCCTTCTAACCATGACATGGGCTATCACTATACACAAATCACAAGGCCTAACACTAGATAAAGTCACAATTGATATAGGTAAACTGAAAGACAAGGCCTTACCTTTACAACATTTACTAGAGTCAAATCCCTAATTAATTGCACACCCTCTTTTTTAGTACTACACTGAAAATTATTCCCTTTCTTCAATTCATGCAGTTTTTTTTCTTATCAATTATAGCATTTTCTCTTCTACAAGTTCACACTTGCTGATCAAGAAGAGGAATCAAAGAATATGTATGTTACAAATACAACATTTTCTTTTGTATGTCCATGCATTTCAATGCTATTGTTCTAGTACCTACAAAAAACACAGTACAACACTACTCTAAATTTAATTCATCCAAAATGAATGCTATTACATGTACACGACTTCCTTCTACAATAATACATGTTTCTAGACTGCCACTTTTATACACTTCCTTTTTATATGTAAAGCTTCATTTATGTTGTCAAATCAAACACCTATCGGCGTATCCCTTGCACCTCCTTTGGGTGCAAGTGCTAGTATTAAAAGATGATAACAATACATGTCGATAAGCATTGACCAAATATTTTTTGTGTTTCGACTGTGAAGTAGATAAGTTGAATCAAATATATCATCGACGATGGATATCGACAGTCTATGCATTACATTGATATCTTCCATCACAGTCGTCGATATCAATATCAACTGTGATTGCAACAGTCGATACGGATATCGACAACACTGAAATCATATTGGTTGATATGGACATCGATGTCTCTATAAGCATGTCGATCAACATACTCATTGGCTGCTATATTGATTGTTATTATTAATCTGTGGTTATACATATTCAGCAGCGATCAGTATATAGGTTAAGCCATTAACAAGTTGTTAATGGGACATGTCTCACGTAGAGACATGTTGTTCACGTAGAGATATGTCTCCTCATGGCATATATATAGTGATTGGAAATGTAACTTCGAACACACAGAAATCTACAAGTGTTATTACAAGTTCAGCAGTGATATATATCATACCATCTCAAGTGGAAAGCAATACATTATACATCTAGAAACAGAAATTAAAATTAAATTTCCTCAATTTAAATCTGATCAAAATTTAACAAAAAATAAATTAATATAATATATATAATTAGAAGTTAATTAAGTTTAAAGAAAGGTCAAGAGGCATGCAATGAAGAGTTCTGTTCTGACTCCCTCAAAATAAGGAGAGTTCATTTGAAAGGGGACATGGATGGAGCAAGGAAAATTGGAACAGAAAATATGTAATAATCAGGTTGAAATTGAAGAAGAATTCGAAATAAATCTGAATTAGAAATAAAGAACAGCAATTAAGATTAGTTAAGGTACAATTAGGAAAGTGTAAGAGAGACCACTCTTGGAAAGATATATTAAGAAGTCGTGAAATGCATTTGAGGGGAGCAAGAGTTTATATCAGATTTAGATTTGCAGATCTGCAAATGAGAAGAAAAAAGAGAAGATCTTATAACAGAATTGTAAGAAGAGTATTTGCAGATATAAAAGAGGAATATATGCAGATATAAAAGAGATGCATATGCAGAGATAGAAGAATATGCTGATGCAAATTCAGAAGGAAAGTATACACAGAATTAAAGGATAAGTATAAAGAGAAGAAATAGTTTGAAGGTGTAAATCAAGAAAGAATTAATGGAGAAGAAACTAAGGAAGTGACTCCTTCAAAAGGCTAAAGTTATCAAGGATTGTGACTCATCCAAAGGGTGGTAATTGTGAAAGGTTGTGACCATTGCAAAGGGTAGGCATGATAAAGAGGTGTGAATCTCCCCCACATTGGAAGATATAAAGGGGAGAAGGTTTCATTTGAGGAGGGCATTTAAGAGAGATCAATTTGGGAATTATATATTATTCTCAAAGGCAACAATGAAAAGTGGTGAATCAATTCATATGGAAGGTGGTGACCCTTTTACCGATAAAAAGGAGAATTCATTCCAAGCATTGAAGGATCTCTCATAACTCATCACTCATGAATCTACAAAAGCAATTATCAAATCAAGCAAACAATCAATCAGAAAACCACTCTATCAAATCAGCATACATTCAAATCGCCAATATATCAAACCAGCACTCATTACATCATCACTCATCAATCTTCTAATCAACAATCTCTTAATCATCACTCGCCAATACTTCAAACCATACAATCAGAAGAATTCATTCAGTCAATCAATCATACATACAAATATCAAGCAATCACACAAGTATAATCATACCAAGAGACAATCATCAGATCAAAACAGAATTAGCAAGCAAATAGGATTACCAAGGAAGATCGATTCAGTCAGTAAACAAAATACAATCACATCGAATAAATCAGGAAGATAAGCAGAATATAAATAAGAAGCATTCAAAAAAAAAAACCATAAATCTGAGATAGACTTGTTAAAGTCTCACAGCAAATAGAACAAGGAGATTAATCTTCAGACCAGGCATAATACAGCTGCCTGATATCATTTCAGATCTGTCATTCTCGGCACTTTCCTTCTCACAATCAATTGTAGTATACATATAAATGTTGCTTACGCATTATAGATAATGCTTAAGTGTATGTTAACAACTTTACATGATAGCCTATAAGATGTGCCTGACTGTCTGAAACCCATCTTGTAGGAAGGGCCCAGGTGTAAGAGGGTTATGTAAGTAGGTCATCCTAGAGTTGACCATATAACTGGCTCCTAGGGACAAGAGGGCACTTACATAGAAGAACACAAAAACCCACTTGTGACCTCCACCCAACTTTGCAAGATGGCACTTGTCTTTAGAATGAGACATTGATAAGGAAAGCAGGTACAAGCAACCCACTAAGGAAGCAAAGAGGACTCTAGCAGACATCCACTCTTGGGCTTAGTATAGAAATGGCTTTGGGTGGACCTATCATGTTTCTTCCTCCAAATCCTAATGTGCTTGCATAATATAATGGATAGTATATGAATATAATGTGATCTTGTCTAACCCTAATGATTGAATACACACACACACACACACATCTTTGCATATATTGCTTATGTTATGATTGCAGGATTCAAATCCAAGATCACATTATTTAAAAAACTATTTACCTGCTAAGATGTAACCCTAAGCCTAGACCCCGGGGTGTAGACCAATTGGTCAAGTTGTTGGAAGACACAAATGATCAACGCATGTTCAAACCTCGCTCACACAAAAGATCTGGTTTACCCAGCCGCGCCCCTAAGCCTAGACCCCGAGGTGTAGACCAATTGGTCAAGTTGTTGGAAGACACAAATGATCAACGCAGGTTCAAACCTCGCTCACACAAAAGATCTGGTTTACCCAGCCGCGCCCAAGGTGGGTCCCCTACACGTTATCACATGGCACAAAGGATTAGTCTCGCCTTACCTGGACTTACTTAGCAACAAGGTTGCAGGCCAAGTCGCGGGGACACCTCTAAGATAACCAAAAAAAGATATAACCCTAAGCCTAATTTTTGCAATTGTGATTCTAGGGCAAATTCTAAGTCAAATTAGGAAGGGGAGATTATAGAGACAATCTCTAAAGAGATAGAATTTAAAGAATTCAATTTAGGGTTTCCATTTTCTTTCTATTTAGAAATAGTTCACAAATTACACCATGGATATCATATGACTTTCACCACAAAGATCTGTCGAAAAATATGTCATCAACGAACTGTAGCAGTTGTATATTCTAAAACTAAACTATCAGTATCATATAATATTACATCAAAAAGATAGTTAAATGAGCAAGTTTAAGTAAACCAAAATGAAAGAGCTCTGGTCATCAGTCCCGTGACCCCACTATATTATTGCTTCCTTCAACTTGATCAATCTCGAAAGTGCCCAGCAATGGAACAATATTTGGTGCTGCAACATGGTCCCATCTCGGTGCATCCTTTTGCCTTGGTTCTTTGTTCTTTGACTCGATCTCAGCTCTAGAGATTTGTTTATCCTGTAGGACCTGTTCTAATGCTTTTAATTCCTCCTGATTCCGCATGCCTTTATATGCATGAAAGAAGTGGGTTGATCTGACATCTGACTTGTATAACAGCATCACTCCTTACTGAGCAAGGATCATGAATCTGCTCTTTCGTATTTCGATGATTGCAGAGACCTGTGACATGATAAGAAGATGGGTGAGTTTATCATTAAACTCGGTAAGCCTTCTCCTCGTGTTGAAAGACATCTTCATTCCTTTTGGACCACAAAAACCATAGTATTTCACAGAATAAAACAGAACAAAACTCATTGAGATTATCATCAAAAATGTCCACAAACCCAACTAAAACTTCAACCCATGACAACCCAGAAGAAGAGTTCTAGACCACGGGTTGACCAAGGAAGAGGGACCACACCCGAGAGGCATAAGAGCATTCAAAAAAAAGATGACTCGCAGTCTCAGAAACATTACACACGGAACAACAGACAGGTCGACAACCCAAGGAAGTAAGAATATCCTCTACAGCAACCTTCTTAAGGAGAATTTGCCACCTAAGACAAGTTTTCTTTGGCTTACACTGAATTTCCCACATTCTATTCAGAACAAAGAACCACCTAGACTCAAACCAATGACACCCCCAAGACACATTAATCCATGCAATGATCTGTGCTTCATCTCTTAACATCGGATAGATCTACTTCACCTTAATCTCAAAAAGAGGAGTACCATCCTTCCATTTCAACGAATCCATAAACTAATTAGAGGTAAGAATCTTCCCTGGCAAAAAGGAACCAACATCCTTGCTAATCAAAGAAAAAGTCTTCTTCTGAGATGGTGGGATGCCATACTTACAACACAATTCCTCCCAAGAACAAAGTTGATTGTTCACCGTGATATCCCCAATGGATTTAATGCCCAAAGAATACCAAGCTTTTGCAGAGCAACACTGAGTAAGTGCAAGAGGCTTATCATTCAGTTCAACCCCCCACCAAATAGACCTATCCACCACTGTATAAGTAGAAGAGTGCCCAATGGCCTCTTTATGAATCAAAAGGTGTCTTATTCTAGACCATGCCTTCCATAATGAAGCAAAAATAGGACAGCCAAAAGTACTTAGATCAAAACTGCCCAATAACATATGTATGCCAATTTCTTTCCAAAATTTACCTTAATTGGGTTTTGAAAGAGATGTTATTCCTAATCAGAATTTTCCATGGTTCATTACCATTCAAAGCTTTGTAGATCCATTTAGAAGTCAAGGCCATGCCATGAGCTTTCAAATCTCTCAGTCCAAGACCACCCATATGCTTTGAAACACAACACCAATCCCAAGAAGCATTATGTCTCTGGTGTTTCCTTGACCATCTGACCACATGAAACCCCTAAGGATCCTTTCCAATTTGTTCACCTAATAGTTAGAGAAAAGCCAAGTAGAAGTGAAATGTATAGCATGTGAAGAGAGAACCTTTTGAACCACTTGTATCCTCTCAGCTAAGGAGAGCAAATGTGTCTGCTATTTTTTATGTTTCTTCTCAATTTTTGCATATAACCATTCCCACATATCTTTAGTAGATGGGCAAAGAGCAAAGAGAATCCCCAAATACATGTTAATACAATTAGGGCCAGCCCATTCCCACCCTTTAGAGGCCAACCATGTAGGAGGAACCTCTGACCATCCAATCACTACTGATTTGTGAGGAGCAATCTTGGCACCAGAGGCTTTGCAAAAGAATAGGAGTCTATCCACAGCAAGATCAAAATTCCTTTCACTAAGTTCTATGAACAATGCAATATCATCAGCAAATTGGTCATTTACTAATTCATCATTATTAGGGAACTTAATGCCCTTGACAAGGGGTCCAAGATTGTAAGCTCTCAGAATATAGTACAATGCATATGCTGCAAGAACAAATAATGTTGGGGCAATGGGGCAACCCTATTGAATTGACCTTTGCAACACAATTGGCTCAAACATGTCATTGATGTCAATGACAGTAGATGAATCTTTGAACAGGATCTCTATCCATTAACAAACGTATGAGGGAAAACCAAAAGCTTTTAACATGCCCATGATAAAAGGCCACTCAACCCGGTCATATGCCTTTTCAAAGTCCAACAAAATCATAGTTGTGTGTTGACCATCCGCTTTGGCCCAATGCATAGCTTCCCAACTTGTGATGAGGTTTTCCAGGATGTATCTACCTTGAATAAAACCAGTCTAAGTAACAGAAATAGTTTTCCCAAGGAGGTCAGTGATCCTATTAGCCAATAGTTTGGCAATGATCTTATAAGACAAGTTAAGCAATGTTATAGGTCTCTAGTTTTTAACTTGTTTCTTGTCTCCTTCCTTGGGCAATATTCTGATCACTCCCCTGTTTATGTGTTCGCCCAAGGATCCATGCAGAAAAGCCTCATTATAAAGTTCATACAATTCCATGGCCACCCACTCTATGTTGGCTTTATAAAACTCAACAGGGAGACCTTCTAAACCTGGTGATTTATCATTAGCCAGAGATTTAATGGTAGACTCAATCTACGTGACCGAAATCTCTTGAGACAATTGAATAGCATTTATCACATCTATTTTCTTGGGAATTAATTTTAGCCACTATTACAATATTTTATTATTTTCTTTTGTAAACTCTAAGGTGAAGAGAATAGAGTAGGAAATCAAAAAAAGCTTTGCTTATAACCTTTGGATCATTAGAGATGTTATTATCCACTGATATCTCTTCTATCTAAGTTCTTTTTTGTTTATGCTTGGTGATGTTAAAAAAATACTTTATCCCTCTGTCTCCCTCTTTAATCCAATTCATCCTAGCCATGATACGATGCCCTTTAAACTTATAATTTTGAATCTTTCTCAACTCGGACCTGATTTTAATTACTCTCCCTTTAAGCTCACCATTCTTAGTCCTCTTGGAGAAGCTCCTCAACATTGTTCAATCTAGATTGCAGAGCTTCTTCTAGCCTATTTTTGTCTCTAGCTTCCTTTTCTCCAATGAATTGGAACATCTTTCTCCAAAGATTAGTAAGGGATTCCCAATTTTCTACATAGCTCATACTTTTATTGCTAAACTTGGCCAAGCATGTAGCCATTTTAACAGCAGCAATATAGTCTTCATCTTTTAACAAAGATGTGTTAAGTTTAAATATTTTATTACCTCTCTTCCTTGTTTGAGATTGATTTTCAATGATAATCTTGGCAACAATCAGAGAGTGATCATAGATGGTGGTTGGGGTCACCACCACCAGGTTGCAGTTATCAACCACATCAAAAGAGAACAGAGACCCATCAACATATATTTTGTCCAATCTACATTATATTCTTTGCTTTTGACTCTAGTTATTACAGCAAGTATACCAAATACCCTTGGAAATATCTTTCTTTTTCTCTAAGGGGTCCAAGAGGTTTAGGCATTTTTTGCATTTTGCCCAAGAAAATTGTTCATTTCCTTTCCAGTCTTGTCTAATGGCACCCTTGTTGTCTTCACGGTGTTCGATCATATTGAAGTCACTGGTTAGGATCCAATGAGCCTTAGGGAGGGAGGAGGCCAACCAACCCCATAATTTAGCCCTATCCCTATAGTCATTAGGGGCATAAATACTGCAGATGCCAATAATATTCCCATGATAATTTATTGTGATCCAACAAGCTCTGTTGCATGGGGAGGTGTTGGAATCAACTCAAGAAGGGCCAACCAATATAGCTACCCCACCTTTTCCTCTCTCATGATTAGAGACGGAGTATTTTGCTTGGTTCCAGATAAAGCTAAGAAAGGTGTTAGCCTAAAAAAATGTTCATTTCCTTCCCAATCTTGTCTAATGGCACCCTTCTTGTCTTCACGGTGTTCGATCATATTGAAGTCACTGGTTAGGATCCAGTAAGCCTTAGGGAGGGAGGAGGCCAGCCAACACCATAATTTAGCCCTATCCCTATAGTCGTTAGGGGCATAAATACTGCAGATGCCAATAATATTCCCATGATAATTTTGTGTGATCCAGCAAGCTTTGTTGCATGGGGAGGTGTTGGAATCAACCACCAAATCAACCCAAAAAGGGCCAACCAATATAGCTACCCCACCTTTTCTTCTCTCATGATTAGAGACAGTATTTTGCTTGGTTCCAATCTCCAGCTAAAGCTAAGAATGGTGTTAGCCTGATAACCAGTGACCTTAATCTCTTACAAACAAATCACATCTTTTTGTTTCAATTTATTGCACCAATCTCTTACTACAAGTTTTTTGTCCCTCGTCTCCAAGCCCCTAACATTCCAACTTGCAAGGTGTAAGGTCATTGATTATTATGAGAAGAGTTTTTTTGGGTTTTGTATAGTCTATTAAAACATTCTGGGAACTCAACATCCTTTTTAGATGCAGCCTTACCACCACCAGAGATGGATGGTCGATCAGATGTCTTTCTCTTTTTTTTCTTTAAAACTTCTATGAATGGTGGGGAGTCATCCTTAGGAGGGGCATCACCCATTTCAATTTCAGTGTTAACGATGGCCACCTCATTCCCAACAACCTCTGTAGACTCATTGACTGTATTTGTATCTAATGTTTTCTTATAGTTTTCATCTCTTTCCATTATTGTGGCAAGGGCAATTTGTTGGGCATTAGTCTTCTCTAGTTCATTAACCCCATTGAGGGTATCATGCTAAACCTCCCTATATACCTTGTTCTTGTCTGAGGAATTGGCTAGAATAACTTCCAGATCATCTTCAAAAAGAGGGTTACTCAAGGATACTATAAAATTTTCAGGGTCATCCACAAATTCACAAGAACCAACCACTTTTCTGGAGCAAGGCTATTACCCTCTTTCCCGATTTCTTGTCAATATTTTTTAATGACAGAACTGTTATTACCCTTCTCACCATTATTCTGGGCATACTTATCATTAACCACATTGAAGGACTCATTGTTAGGTTTCTTAAGAACAGGGCAATCCTGTCTATTGTGGCCATTACACTTGCAGTGAAAGCAAGCATTAAGGTTCCCTAACACCTCAATGTCCCAACATAAAGAGTTGTCTTCAAGATGCAAGGAAATCTTCTCAGGTATGTCTATTTCTGGGTTTAGGGCAATCGACACCCGAGCGTTCAAGTGTGGCAATGTAACTCTAGACTCCTCAATTTGCAAAACATTGCCAAGAGGCTTCAGAATTTGTGGGAGGAATGGCCAAAATTTGGTAGGGAGATTCTTAACCTCTAACCATTTAGGGGTCGACCTGGCTATCACTTGGCTCATGTCTCCTTTTGGGGACCAAGGGAAAGACCGGAATAGGGTTTGCCCTACATTCCAAAAACCTTTTTTCAACACTCTTTCGTGCATTCCATGTGATTTAAAAACAACAACAAAAAGCCCTTTGTGCATCATACAACAGAAATTTACATATACACCCAGTTTTTACCCCACACATTTGCAATCCATTCATCAAAAAAATTCCTCAAAGGCAGAGCCCAAGAATCCATACAAGCAGAAAAAACTGCTACATTTTCAAATCTATTCTGCTCACTCTTTATGGCTTTCAACATGTCCTCATAAGGAGACAAAGAAAGGACTTTCAACACAGGCAAAGATGGCTTACCATTTTCCCCCCCTCTGGTGTCTCTATTTCCGTTGATGCTTCCATCTCCACTTCCATTTTTGCAGGACCTCAATAGTCACTCTGGTTCCACTCTATCGACGGCCAAAAGACTCCTCCATTGAACTTTGCAGAAGATGGGCAAACCATGATACCTTTCTCTGCTGATAAAATGGATTTGTATGAGGGTTTCGACAGTTGGTTTTCTCCTTTTCCAACTATTTCCTCACAATTATTCTGCATAATACTTGTACCCCCATCTTTATTAAGGTTGTTTCCTTCTTCCATTAATACTAGCACGCATGGATTAATGGCACCCAGAGGCACCACGGTCGGGTCGAAGGACTTCGGTTGAAAAAAACACACAGATAGGGAAAAACAAAGTTAAAACAATTCACACAAGAACAAAAAATGACCACACCCAAACCAAGGGAAAACAAGGACAAAGAAGCAAACACAAACGCCACCAAACCAAGCATGTGTCCAAGCGCACAGAGACCAAGGGAGGATGACTCAGGTGCAACTCTCCGGAATGATGTATCATTCCCAAGGGCGCACTTGCAGAGCTCTCTCGTTTTCCTCCTATCTGATATTTAGCTAACACTAATTTAGGGTTTCCATTTTTCAAAACTAAGGTTGGGTTTTAAATTTATTATTTTTCACATTCGAAATTTAGACTTTTTAACATTTCTTTGTAACTTCAAATTGAATATGTGTACTTCAATCAGCATAAGGCTTAGTGACGAAAGTGATTTAACATATATGTAATGCTAGTTGCTGTATAATGGATTCAGCCTTCATTTCTCAAAACCATTTTTTTAATATTTAATTACAAGATCAAAAAACACTGTGTATCATTATACCCATTTCAGTAATACCTTCATGAAGACCAGATCATGTTTTATCTGTTATTTTCCAACAATTGCTTATTTTTCATCAAAAATAAACAAAAAGAAAAAAAAAATCAACAATTACATTTCTAACTAGGAATTATTCAAAAACCCATTAGCCAGGATCCGGTGCAAAAATGACTATGAGAATCTTTGCCCATGCAAAATATCATTCAAGGATAGAGTTTTAGATTCGGGATCTAGGAAATCTAGAATTTGGAGTTTTGAGTTTACGTTTCCACTTTAAGAGTTGAGGGTTTAAGATTTAGGGTGTGTAATTTGGTTTATAGGGTTTTCAACTTTAAAGAAGTTATGATAGATACTAGAATTGGGAGGAGGGAAAAAGCATACCTGCACACGACTTTTGTGTGTTCCAAAAGTATTTGTAAGAAGTCGGTATCTTTCCTGCCTCTCTACAGCAGTAAGCTCCTCAACATTTCCTACCTCGTCATCACCATAGTCCACTCCCCGCACTCTAGCATCCATTCGGAAAACCTGTACAGACACTATTAAAGCATTTATTTCTAATGATAGAATCCCCAAAAACTTCAATGATTCAGGGTTTAGGTTCTAAACCCTAAACCTTTAACTCCTGTCATGTTCAAGTAGATACTACATAATTCGTTGTGACAAGCAATCTACAATGTGAACAATCATTGGGGATCAATAGCTTAGTGAAAGTTCTCAGCAATCTAAGGCAATAGAGTCTAGGTTCAGTACCTGCTGGTCCATGGAAATGTAACACTTAAAATGCTTGAGTAAAGCATTCGTTCTTGTACTTTTTATTTCATGCATTAAAATGGGTTTAAAGATTTTAGGTGGTCACCCCTAGACCCTTCATCCTCAGAGCTTAAACCCTGGTCAAATGGTTCCAAGACACCTTTCTAGTACTTTGAATCAAACAGAGTGATAAACCGTTCAATTTAATTTGTATACCTAATCAACTACTTACCCTGCCTCCAGATATGGGAACGAGCTTGAGGGTTTTGCTCTCCTTGTCAAAGGCACCCATGAGATAATTGCAGGGTTGCCACATGCCACCTTCTCCATAGTAATTAGTGCCAACAAAATCCACGCTCGCTTCCTTGGCCTTGGCCACTAGCTGCAGCTGCTTCGTCTTGTGCTTTGAGGTATTTTGATAGGCTGAAACCTCTACCGAAGGGGAAGAACATGGAGAAGATGATTTTTGGTGGGTATTTTTGAGGGGATCGTAGCCTGAAGGAAAATAACCCACAAATGGGCATCCAAAGCCACTTTGAGGCTCTATGAACTCTGTCTCCACTACGATTTTCTTCCTTTTTTTCCTCTTAGAACTCTGCTCTACTGATTCCATGGTTCGATATCCTACGAAACTATCAATCGGTCGTGTACTTACATAGTTCAGCAAGTGATCTTTCCTACTACATAAAGTTAGGTTTAATTACACGGTTTTGAATATATATATATATATATATATATATATATATATAATTTATTATTTTTAGTTCTTGTTGTAGGCTTAGTGATTAAATTAGTTAACTTCACCCAATCAAATTGTTTTTTTTTTTAAATGCACAATATTTAACTTTTCCAATTTATATGTTTTTTACTAAAACATTGTCAAATGTTAAAATTTAATATTTTCAATAACTTAACATATTTAATATCTTAAGAAATAATTAAAATTAACTAATTAGTTATAAAAATAAAAAACTAAACTTTAATATTTTTTGAAATAATAATTAAAATTAAAGTGAAAATTTTATATTTTCCATGATTTAACATATTTTTAGAGATAGTAAATAAGAATTGAACTTTAATATTTTTAGAGATAGTAAATTATAAATAATTAAGTCTATAATAACTACGTAGTTGAATCATGATTGCAATATCGTAAAAAGTATGTAATCAAACTTTTATTTATTTTTTTAATAATTTTTAAAATAATTTTTTTGTTTTAGTATTAACTATAATGAAAAAAAATTCAATTCTCACCCAAAAAAAAATTATCACCAACAAAAAGAATAATTATTTCAATGCATTAATTATCTGACATTCTATTGGTGTAGAGTAGTAACGGTTTATCCAATTTAATAAAAATATATGTACTCCAATTTACATTTATTGTTCTACAGTTTTGGTGTCTCTATACTGCTCCTTCATTCTCGCCATGCTTAGTTATGCTTGTCATTGTCTATGCTTTCCACAATTCTGTTATTTTTGCTACCGCCTCCATTTAGCTAACGCTTCTATTTTCACTCCTCCAACTTCCATTCTTCGTGCATAGAAAGAGTCTTTAGGGTTCGTCATTATCTAGTTTTATCTACTGCTTCAAAAACCCTAGTTTTATATGATGCTTCAAAATCCCTTCCACCATCACATTGCAGTTCCACACTGTTTTTGTCAGTTTTTTGAATTGAAAATAAGTTGAAGCTTGAGGTTTCTTTTTACCCTGTTTGTCTTCTTTTGTAGTCATTATTATGTGTTCTTCACAGTGTTATTCAATCAGTTTTTTTGGGTGTTTTTGGATAAAATATATTTTCACATGGGACTTTTTTGGATTGAGTCTGACATTGATGGTTCCTATGTTTTTCCTTTGTGGCGAACTTGAGTTTTTCTTGGTTACAGAGCAAAACCGTGCACAAAAGGTTACAGAGAAAAACGGCATGAAGAGAAGCTTCTGTGGTAATGAAAACTTCACTTTGGGGTTTTATTTGTTTACTTTTCTGACAGGTGTGTTGAACAAACCAAGCAAATCTAATTCTACAGCTGAAACTTTCAAAAGTAACTTAACTACCTCTAAATTGGATTTTTTTCGTACAGATATATGGCGGCTTATACATTTTTACGCTGCTCCCATTTCAGCGTTGCCCTTCCTTCTTCATCCACACACCTCTCTATTTCTTGTCGTTGCCAAGATGTCCCTTACTCTTTCCCTTCAACGCATTTAAGACCTTTATTCTATTATTTTCCTTTCTGTCTTACTTTGCTTTGAATATGAAGTATTGCAGTGCCTAATCTTGGCTGCAAACCTCTTATTTTGTCTTCCTCTACTAATACTTTTATTAACCCCTATGGTCTTCCTCAATTTTGGAAGAATGAAATGGAGAGCCTCGTTCTTTGGGTTAGAGTGATGTTTAAAGTATCGTGTTTTCCCATCTTAGAGTTGATTGTTCTATTTTCAAGAATTTTGTGTGTGTATTATTTTGGTTTTACATATTTAGAGTTGTAGAGGCTTGGACTATAAAACAAAGCACAATAATCTTAATGTTGTAGTAAATTATCAAGATCAAACGAGGTCAGTAATCAGTTTGTATAACTATATCTTACCATGAGCTACATAAGATGCATTGTCGCTTGCCAATGCATTTTTGAAGATTTCTATATTGTAATTTAAGTAGACTAATCTAGTATTATAAGACAACAAATTTAGGAAACTCTTTTTCTTCAATAGGTAAAATTTGCTATGAGGGCGTCCTTTGGTTTAATTTTTCCCGTGGATTTGAATATGGTTCTCCAATCTGAAAGCCCTAATGATTTATCTCTTGATTTTTTAAGGTGTGGTAATAAGCCTTCTGATTTGGATGCAAAATTTGAACATGAAAAAAATATTTTGGAAAATCAGCTTGAATTGCAGATCAAGCAGGTTATGTTTTTAGTTTTCAGAATTGCATCTTACTACGACTTACATGAAATACATTACCACTTACCACTAGATAAAACAAAGTGACCAACACTATTATTAGTTATCTGACATAGCACTATAGGAAGGCTAACTATAGTCATAGTTGCATTGGTGTCAGCAGCATGAAAGCTAAGGTGGCTTATAGAATGTTTTTTGTGGACCATGGTAAAAAAGTAATCACATGTCAGACAATTTAAGTGAGTATCGTGGTAAAACAACTAAATTATGCTTTTTATTTTGTTTCATCTTGACTCATAAGGGCAAAAGATCGTGCATCTCATTTTGTTGGAGTAATATACTAAGTTTCATATTTTTTGGTGAATGTTTAATATTAAGTTATTTTTTGAAGTATTGTGTTAAGTGTTAACATATATCCCAAAAGCCTCAAATCTCATTGTATTATGGTTAGTTTATTTTTGTTTGAACTAAAAAGAAGAGTGATCTCCTATAAACCTACACAAGTTGTATTATATGTCTTATTTCTTTCCAATACTACTTGAGACTTATGTACACAGAATCTTGTTGTGGTACAAGTGTTTTTTTTGGAATCTGTAGTTTCAATAGAATCATGGATTTTAATAGAATTAAGATTTTGCTTTTATTTTCAACCATAAATCAAGTCGCCATAATGACAAGACAAAACAACCCATAAATCACAATAGACACTAATTGCATTGAATCGTATAGTTTCTAAGATATTGTTATATGCTTTGTGCAGAGTATGTTCGGTCAGCATACTACAAGTCATACATATCAGAATATAACTTCTGCTTTGAGCTTATATCTCATTTAAGATTTGCCAAGAAGATGTTCCCTCATATTAGTGTGAAGTTTGGAAATAGACAGATTTATTTTGGGAGGCCTCAAAGTTTGCATTGGTCTTCTCGTTGTACTTCAAGTTAACAATTGGAAGGTTTATTCAACTTACATTTTGCACCTTATGGAACAAAAGCTAGAAAATTCCATAGAAATCCTTCATTCTCCAAAATAGAACCCGAAGACATTCTTCACTTCAAAAATATACTTGGAGTGAAAAATGTCATCCATGACAGGAATGGAATAGCCATGGCAAATTTTGATTGGATTTATTGTGATTTCTGTAGTTTCCAGTTATATTGCGATTTCTTATTTATTCTCAATCACACTTAGATCTCCATTCTATTGGTTATTTCAAATTTTTCATTTTTTTAGTATTAACAAAATATTATTCAACTAAAGATTTCTGGATTGAAGCCATTTTGTCTTTTCTCAGGATATGTCTTTTTCAAGCGTTGGTTCTATCACTATTGTTGTCTTACACATTTTCTATGATTATCTTATTTTTGTCCATATATTATGGCTTTGGTGTTCGTTCTCATAGAAATCTGAATGGTAATGTAAGGTACTTGCATCTTCCTCTTATATTAATTAATTTTGTATATTTGTATTTTGGTATGCATTTCATTAATACAACAATAAACAAACATTTATTTTGGTGTTTTTCCTAAGGCCTTTGCAAGTCTTTTTTAAACCTTGTTTTATATCATGTGATTTAAGATGTGCAGAAGGCAAGCTGGATACAACACTTTGCTTTGTGGCAACATAAATACCATGCATATGAACTCCATGCAGGATCATTACTTTTCATTTGAAGCAATTCATTTTTAAAAACCTTTTTGGTTATAAGGTATTTAAAGATACCATGGGTCTTTTTTAAGCAATGTATAATTCTATTTGTTATAGAACCTATAGAACTGTAATTTAAAGAGTGAAAAATAATAACTTATAATTCAAATTTTGTAGTAGTAAACATAATTTCTTCAAGGTATTTTATTTTTATATTGATTTTAATAGCATGAAGGTAAATCCTTGACTCAATCCTATTAAGGGAAATAGGGAATTAGGTCCAAAGATGTATACTTAACAAAGTAACAAGAACACACTTGATACAAAATATAGGAACTCAAAAGAAATTATAATATTTATATTCATTCGATACATCATATATATCGTTATAACTCTTAATATACTTCAGTACATTCATGTCATATACATTACTTTATCATCTTCTATATGTTGCTTATTTCTTCTTATACATCTCCCATATCACTCTTATTGGTGATTACATCTTACAATATATTTATGCCTAGGAGATTGGAGGTGACCCATGCTTACTATCCCTCATTTACACGATATGTTCCAAATCGTGGACTCCACAGGCTCGATGCGGCAATATGTGATATGTTTTTTGGACCTGTGTTTGATTGCTCCTTCCCTGCCAACATAATCCCCCCTTCAAAACCTTGACTTGTCCTCAAGTAAACTCTATTATGCTGGAAGGATATCCTTATATATCATCTTAAGGCTCTCAAAATTCTTGTTCCACTAATTCTTTTCCAATTGCAGTTGTTGGAATTGAACTTGGATCTGCAACAATTGTTTTTCTGCTTCCATAATTATAGAGGGTATTTGAATTTTCTAGGTTAAGTGTAGTGCATTCTTAAGGATACCAATATTCTCAAAGTAATACATACTGATAACATTTTTGCTATTATACCCTTCTTCATATTGAAGACTTTTTAGGAATGTAGTGTAAGTGTGTATCAAATGTTAAAGTGAAGAATAGATTTGTAAAATAGGGGAGTTCTTATAAGTTTATAACAATCATTCAACAAGTTTGAAAATTATAATGATAGAGTCTGTTTCATAGGCAATATAGGGGAATTCATTGTCAAATTTTTAACAATTATTCAAAATTTTGAAATTAGAATGATGAAATCTACCTCATAAACAATCAATAGAAGAACAATAATTCAAGAACTTTAAAATTAGAATGATGGAATCTATCTCATAAACTACCATTGATCTGTAGACAACAAAACTCTTCTAATTTATCTTCTCTATAAGAAGGGATAATTATTACACCACACTTTTGTTGTTATTTGAGAAGAATGGTGGTTATATTACTCCTTTCGAGCTATTTGTGGATAATGTTACGGTCTAGCTAGTTATATTAGTCATTTTTGTGCTATTTTTTAACAACTCATGTTTCAGTTGCTGGTGATTTATTGTTCAAGGGCTATTTTTTTCTGTCTAGTCCTCTTTTTGAACTGGTTTTTATTTTATTGTAGTTATTCCAAGTATAATCAATGCCCTAAAAACATTTTTCTTTCCTAAAACCAAAAATTATTGTAGAACATGTTGTCTATAGGCATCTTTAACGTTACAAACATCAAACTTCTATTGTATAACTTCTTTTCACCCTATAACCAAAACAATTAACCTATTTAGAACCATAACCTTCTCTTTATCACTACAAAATAGACAAGTCTCAAGGGTACACGTGTCTGGGTTATAATATTACACAGAAGAAACATTTCAAAGAAAAGGAAGCACAGAAGGGTACCCACCATCAATATTACAAGCCATTGGACATCCCAAACTGTCCTCAACATAAATTTTGTACAAATTCCTACTTGACAGTGTAAAGAAGAGAGCACTAAACATATTCATAAAAAAAAATTCAACGACAATAAAAATCATATATTCCCTCAAATCACATCCTTAATATGTTTTCTGCCCAATATAATTGCCTCGACGATCATAGTTACATGTTACGAGAACATCGTCGTGGTTTCATATTATTCTAGCATACCCAACACTTCTTGTTTTTCTCCACACAATCTGAGTATAATGCTCACATTGTTGATACCCATTACACAAATTCCTCTTATAATTGTTAAACATCTACTCTTCAATCCATGCAGAAAAAGCATCCTTAGGCTGTCGGGCTTTAGCACTTCCCCAGAAGAGATTTTCTTCATATGGGCCATTATAATGTGTTAGGCTACAATTGTTCATTGTATGGCCAGTACATCCTTTGTCTTTAATGGATCCCCCATTCTCCTAAATTATATTTACAATTTTCTAAACTTTTGAACTATTTATATTATTTCATATCTTTGGAGCTGATGATAAAGTATTCAACTATCATATTATTTTGACACTGTTTGTTTCAGCTAATTCAAAGTCATTGTTTTGGCCAATTTTTTGTGAGATATTGTTTTGAGACTCTGAGAGGAAATTCACTAGCAAAGCTAGCAACTCCTGTAACCCTTACTTTTATCGGCTATGTTGCCTTTGTTTATGAATGTACTCTCTCAATAATGTCACTCGAGGAAGAGAAATATGGAAAGTAGTTGAGAGTCAATCATTTTTATTAAAATAGACAAACCTCCCCCTTTCTTGTACTAAATGAAAAATCTCAATATGGTGCTTTACTACCAAACTCATTTAATAATGATTGACATTTTATTAATTTTGCTATTTCAACTCTATGTAACATCAAAGTTATAAAGTTTTGTCAAACTTAGTTAAAGGCCCGTTGAATATTCAAAACTTTTAGAAATGGCGAGTGTAAAAATGAAGTTTTTGTGGCAATTTGTCTATTTTTTTGTTGTCATTATGTGTGTTCCTTTCTTTACTTTTTGACAAAGTTTCAATTTACATTAAATTGTATCAGAGCTTGACAATCAGGCACCTTTGACATATTGGTTTCTGATCTAACTACCAAACTTGTCTGACTATGGATTGTTTTGCTTATATTTTGTCAACTTGTAACCTATGTTCATTGTCATCAACTCATGCAAGGAATTAATTGGTGAATTATGCTCCTCTACCTTCCTGGTTGGATTCTATCTCTAAACAGATCTAGCAAGAGTTAGAAATGTTTTCTTTGTTTTTTAGATCTGATGGACCTCTCTACTGTTGACATTTATAGGAGTTCAAGTGCTCAGTCTCTTTTCTTGTGTTGGGGTTTAGTCATTGTCGAAATAGAGCTTGGTTCAACTATACAAAAAATAAACCTGAAACTATTTTAAACATATTTTTGTATTGATGTATTTGTAAAGCTGGTAGAGAAATTAATTGCTCATTTGTACTCTTTCAAACCCACCTGAATACACGTGGCTGACTAAACAATTTTTATTTCAAATCAAACTATTCTACTCATGGACAGGTTTAACAAAATCTAAAGGAAACCACTACTTAACTGTATTGCAATTATGTGCAAAATCAATCTTACATTTCAAAGTATTCACCCTATGCAGAAAATTGCATTCACACTTATCACATTAAATTTAACACTTCAACGTAATGCAATCTATATTCTATTGTTCCTCTAAATACTTTACACAATACCACTAATTCAACATTCAATTTCGTTTGCATAGTTGAAACAAATCTGCCAACATTTTGGCAGGAACTTCACTGCTCTACAACCTTGTTTATTTTTTATGTTGAATATATTTAAACTCGGTACTATTTAAATATTTAGACTATGGCTATGTGATGAAAAAGGTGTCCTTTAAAATTTGGGTTAAATTAGGGGGAAAAATTCAACATGTTAAGTAGTTTTAAAGAAGTTTTAGAAAAAAAATGTGTACCAATTTCTTTTAGTTGATAATATTTTTTTATTTATTTTTACAATGGGAAAAAGTATTATTGCTTTTTTATTTTTATTTTTGTATTTTTAAGAAGTTATAGAATTAGAAAAACTGTGTATCAATTTTTTTTAGTTGATAATATTTTTATTTTATTTTTGCAACAAGGAAAATTATTATTGTTCACTAATTTACACTTTTTCTTTACATCAGTATTTGTTTTTGTAATACCCCTCTAACCCTAATATAAGTTTTGTGTTTTTGAACGAAGTAAGATGTTTCGATGTTTTCTTATAGCTTAAGTTATTCGTGATATTTGTTTGATCTATTCCTAAAGTTTGTTTACAGTGATTTCATAAACCAGTACCCGAGGATTCTAATATAAGACATACTGTCTAAAGGTATAATTTTTGTATGTATTTGTCTTTGTGTATGTATTGAGGAGCTTCGAGACCTTTATGAATATAGTTAGGATGTTATATATGGATATATATAAGCAATTATTTATATTTTCTTCTGTTAAGGTTAATTTTGATGAATCTTGTATGTCATTTGATGATTTGGGATATGTCTCATGATTATGTTGATTTATTATTATTATTGATTAGATACTAACCCAATGCTCAAGATTCTAACCTTCGCTAGGATGATTCTAC
>MU225326.1:1678264-1704886 GCA_018584345.1 Thuja plicata | reverse complement strand
AGTTTGGATTTGTCTTCCTCTTTTGTCTCCTTCGGTTGAATCTTCGTAGGATTTGAGGTATGGATTGAATTTATTGGTTGATTAAATAATATGATAAAATATGGATATATTTACATATTTTCATGATGTATTATATCATTAATTTTCATTCCTGTAGTTATTTAAAAGTTTGGAGTTTTTGTTTGTGAAAATTGTCATGTGTTTTCCTAGGGTTTTTAGCAACCCATTTTTGAATATCTATGATTATAATAATATAAATTATATTTAGGGTTTTTATAAATTAGTTTTCTAGAAGTAACATTTGCAGATCTGAAATGGGTATCTCTCTGATTTGGGTTTTAGGGTCGAATTAATCCCTTATTATTGACATTTTGGCATTTTATGCCTGTCATTTCTTGATTCTGATTTTTCTGTCAAATATATTTGTATGCTATAGACTGTTATGATAATATAAAAATCTAAATTTGATATTTTATATCCTCCAATGTATTATATTTCATTTCCAATTGGTTTGGGTCATTTTTATTTTGTTTTGTGATAATTACAATCATTTTAGTGAAGGCAGGTCTGAACCCTAACCAGAGTTTTATGTTTTAAACTAGAAGTCATAACTCTCTTTCCCATCGTTGGATCGTCAAAAAAATGAAATGGAGAGTCTATAATTATGTTACCTAAACTCCCACCAAAGAGATTGGTTTTATTATTTGTTTTGTGGAAGATATTGGCAATTGTTCTATGATTGCTATTCTTTGCATTTAATCCTTTTTGGGAATATATCAATTTAAGAACATTACCAAGTTTTAGGGTGTTGTATGGTTACCAAAGGCTATTAGGATTTTTATTTCTTGGTTTGGATCTATGTGTATTTTTAATATGTTTATAATATCACTCTGATTTCTTCTTATGTGTTTGGAACATTCTGAATGTCATATCAGGGTTTAGGGCTGTCCAGTGGACTAGGGACAACATATGTTTTCCTAAACTCAATCAATTGTTGTTATGATATTGATATGAAATATTGTATAGTATATAATGGATCTATTATGTTATTATTATGATTTTATTTAGGTTAGGGAACCTAAGTACACTAGGTGAGTGGCTCTCAGTGTGGGGCCGGGGCCCTAAGTGGCTAGAACCAAGATAATCGACTGAAGAGTTATTTAACAAGTGAAAATTTAATTAAACTTATGGAAATGGGTTCAAACACTAAAAAGGATTAATCTATGCCTTTCCCATGCCATTAGTGCTAGTAAAGGCTATGGATGGGAGTGGGATAAGGTACTTATGCGTAGGTACGATCGAATGACACTTGTCTGTATGAAAGATATTCGATTTCGCATATGCCTACTTGGGGGCCGGGGCCCGGAGTGGCTAGTACCAGGACAACCCAAGGGGTGAGGGCTATGTGATTACACTCACCTAGCTTGTAGCTTAGAGTCCCTACCATGTTTTATCATGCCTTTGGTAGTCCTTGTGGTCTTCTTATCTTTCCTTTTTGTTTTGTGAATTTGGGAAAAAGTTATCACCACCTTCGGAATGTCCTAGTTGTTACCTCTTGCATGGGCCTTTGGTTCTATCTCCTAGCTCGAGGGAGTGGGCCTATTGGTCCCACGTGGTTGGGTGGTTAATATTTATATCGAGGTATTTTTCGTGGTTCTTTGGATGATCCTAGCACATGTTCCTTTCCAGATCTATAGTTTAAGACTTCCTATTGGATATTTTATTATATTGAGAGGTACTTATGTATTTTTATTCATGTAATTGTAATCTCCTATAAAGAATCTTGAAGTATTGATGTAATCTGAATTCAAAGTAGTAGATTAGGGAATGGGTAGTCCTAGGTAAAATAAAGGGAAAATAATATATGATATATTGGACATGTTATTAGCATTAAAAGAATGTGTTTATGTTATTCATCATATTCTCTTATGTTGTTCATATATAAAGGAAATAATATTATATATAGTTATATTTAATAATGTACTGCAACAATAATGTATTCTCTCTTGATGAAAGGATCAAAGGAAATTGTTGAGAAATGTTAGGGAAGTGATTGGAATTATTAATAATGATTAGTTATGAAATCATGAAACAAGATAGTAACTTAATAGTAATGTTAAGGGTTGGTTCGTGTTTATGGCTTAATGAAGTACCTAACATAATGTCTACCTTATTAATACTAATCTCTTACCTAAATGTTTAGAGGAAAGTGGTACAAAGGATAATAGATATTTATAAAAACAATATGATCTAATGACATCAGTTGATCAAAGGAATGATGATGTTAGACGATTAACTTATGAAAGAAACAAGTTAGGGAAATTTACCTTGGTGTATTAAAATTAATGTAGATCTTTTAAGCTCATAATTAAATGGATATCTTATGCATGTAAATATTTTAGTTAATGTTGCTTTAGTAGCGACGTTAGGGAACTTGTGAGGACTTAAGTTGAATAAATCTTGCATTCAAGTTGTAGAAAAGTATTTCTGTTATTTTAGAGATATGAAGTACAATGATGAATATTATTCTAGTTATACAAAAAAAAAAATTATTTGCATCTTATAGATATTTTATGTCTTGTTCTCTCAGGTTTCCTAGTGGGGTGTTACAGTTTTAATGATTTTTTTAGCATAAACATTATGTGAGCTTTACCAATATTTGAACCTTAGTTGCACCATTAACAATGCAACCACTTAACCATCTCACTATGTGATAAAACCATATTTTTAATAAAGGTTTTTCTTTATATATCTTGTTATTTTATTTTAGTTCATGATATTTATTTAAATATTTTAAATGATTATAAATAGCTATGTTATTATTTATTATATATAATATTAGTATGTGTTACTCCTAAAGTGATTGTGTTGTCATTAGTTTTATGCAAAGTCATATCGATGAATGTAACCGAAGAAGGAAAGTCAATATAATGGAGGAGACACAGTCGGCAAAGGCAACCGGATAAGCACCGATCACCGATCAGCTATCAAGCACCGAGCGAGCTACACATACCGATTCATGCAAAGACAGTTACCGAGTACTCATAAGCACCGAGAAGAGAGTTCAAAGTTACCGAGTAAGCAAGTATGTTATAGAGTATTCCAGAGCTGACATTTCAATTGAATTTAAGTACACTAAATCTAGACACTGAGTAGGAAGCATTTCATAGAATTCAAGGTAAGCGTTAGTTAAATCATTGGGATTCCAAACACATAATTGAACATGATTACGAGGAAGATCCACCAATGAAGTTTTAGAAGGTGCGAGACATTGGATATGTAACCAAAGTTTAACCACTTAATCTCTACCATTGATTCATGATGCCCTAGATCTGGTTAACCGCCTAAAATCATAGTCAACCACCTGGAAATAGTATAAGAGATTAGATTGAAAGAATGAGAAAAGTTTTTCTACTTGTTATTACTGAAGTTGAAGAGTTGATGAAGTTGTTGCGAAGAGAAGCGAAGGAAACATATGTAGAATGAAGCAGAGCTTATAATATTAAGCTATCGAGTGCAGAATGAGGTAACAGAGTTATTAAGCATAATGAGTCTGGACAACATTTGAATGATGCATTCTTATCATACATTTTTACACTAAATTTTGTTGTATTCAGAGAAGTACAAATCTTGTTTGTGGGTAGGCCCTAGCAGGTCTTTATATTTTGTAAATCCTTTAACTGGGTACATCTCTCAAATTAGAGATTGTCAAATCCTTTAACAAGGTAGACTGAATAAGTCTTTTGTACTCTTAATCAAGTATCATACTCCTAACAAGGTAAGCTACCAAAAGAAACTAACATTGTAGCTCTAACCGAGCAACCTTTATACTGTAGTAGTGAAGGATTGTGGGTGTCATCCCCACCGCATTTTTTCCTCTAACAAAGGATTTATGTGTGACCAAAATATTTGTGTTATGTGTTGTAGATTTTATGATTTGAGTTATTTACTTTATGTTCATATTATGCAATGTATTCAACTTGGTAATTGATCAGTTTGTATGCTTAAAATTTTTAAGGGTACTGATCACCCCTCCCCTCTCAATGCATAACTTTCCTAAGTTATTCGAATAGTATAGATATCTTAAATACATATATTTAAAAAATGTTTAAATATCAATTTTGAATAAAAAATTTGTTTCACTTTTTTATTTTATCTTGAAAATATTTAAAGTAAGTTAGTATTATGTGTGTGTGTAAATATAAGTTTTGGATACCCCATCTTGTTTTGGGCTTACTTTTTGTCAAGTTTTGGAGTGACGAAGGAGGCGAGTTAGGACAAGATTAATCCCCAAGGGTCGACTGCACGAGCTCAAACAATGCAACTAGTGGGAAAAGATAATCAGTGAGTGTTGAACCTTGGACCTACATGGGACAAGCCCAAAGCCTTTGCACAACCATATCAATCATTTGAGCTATCATGTTTCCCCTCTTATTTATCTTAATAAGAAATAATAAGAAAGACATTTACATGATTCATTGAGGGATATCAGAAGGTAAACCTATTTCTTTGGTAGCTTGTATATAATGGATTTAATGTCATGTTCAGTTAGTATCACTGTTTACAATAAGTATAGAAATATTCATGGTGTCCAATGGAAAAATTGGAAGACTTTTTATTATTATGAATTAAAAAATCCTTGAATAAAGTAATGGCTTTTTTTATATGTTTGTTTCTTAGGTCCACTTGAATGACAAATGCATCACCCAATGAACCTTGTGATGGATACTTGTTAAAATTAAAAATAGCCAACACAACTTTCTTTTTTATATGTGGATGAACTAGCATGTGAGTATCATGTTTAGCCCAACCTTTATGTTCTAATATCTAAAAAAATATAATTGGAAATCATTCCAAAGGGTGTAATTGTGAGCACGAGCATAATGGAGGGACTTTGGATTAGTGGTGGAGCATATGGCATTTTTTTACTTCTTTCATTTGGATATGAACTACCTAGCATAGTTGAATTATGATAACATTGGTACCACAGTGGAACATGTAACTAATAATGTAAACATTTGACATTTTGGAGAGGAAAGTAAGTCAACATCGATAAAATTTGGCATGAGATCCTCACCAAAGATGAGGCAATCTTATGAAGAGATATGGAGTATATAGTAAAAAAACTCAATATTTTCATAAGAATATTTGTTAGGAGCTCGTACATCATAATTTCATATGAGCTAAGTTGGAAATATTTTGGAGGAAGAAAATTTTTAAAGATTATTTCCACCTTCAGTTAGTCACATCCTAAATTTTCTAGTTGATTTGTCACTCTTAGTCTCTAATAGAAATGTTAAACGGTAATAGAAATGTTAAACGGTAACATTGTTCATGTTATCTAAGATACTCCAAATAGATTCCATGATGTTTAATAGTTTCTAATTAATGAATTTGTAATTTCAAACATGTACATATAGAACTATAAGTCACCTTCCACGTCAATGTTTAATAGGATTTTTCTTTGCATAAATTTAAATCGATTAAAGGGCCTAAAATTAAACCTCGTCATTTATGCCAATGAGAAGTGTTTTGAAAAGTGCCAGTATAAGATTTACCTTAGAATTAATGATTAGTCATCCAACACTAGAGATACCAAGATTCCTACAAGACGCCCCATCAAAGTTGAGTTTTAAGTGACCACTTAGAAGCAAGTTCTATTGGAGTTGATGAAAAACTATCAAGCCTACAACTCCGAAGAATCACCTACATGCAAACACATGTCACAAAAAGAGAGAAGAAAAATCTATGGAGGCCAAAAATAATAAATCAATCCTTATAAAGAATATCGAACACCAAAAGGTGGAGAAATCTAGGTTGCAATGAATAATTTAAAAAAGAATTAATTATAACATGCCTAAAGTTTAGCTTAAGTAAACTAGAGATAAAAAGGTGACTTAATAATTATATCAATAATGATTTAATTAATAAGTGAATAAGGTGTATTAATAATTAAATCAATAATGATTTAATTAATAAGTGAAAATACATTTTTACTCTAACACCCCCCTTAAGATAAACTTAGGGAGAAGCTAAAAACCTAGAAACAACTACTAAAAGTAGGAAATGGGTCCCAACAACAAGGCCTGATCAGGTACCCAAGTACAAAAATTCATTGTAAATAGAAGAAAAAGAGAAAACCCATTGGGAAAAACCCCTCTCCGAAAAGAGATGAAGACTAGTGAAGGACTGAAGAAGCCTCCAAACTAGAGAATGACCCAGAAGAATAGGAACAAAGGAAGAACACCTCTGAAGCATGAAGCTGCAAACACCGTCGAAGAATAACACCTCCACTTTAATAGAACATGATCAAGTAGAGAAGACTATAAATAAAGTCTGAAGAGATGATTAATAAAATATGGAAGGATGCCTCCAAAATAGGAATGAAAGAGTGTCGATATGGTAAATGATCCATCTCACCAAAATGCATGAGTACCCAGCCACTGCATCCGCCTAGTACGTAGGAACAAATACTAAATACATAGATCACTCCATCGAACCAAGTAAGCATTAGAACCAATAGGAGATACCCCCCCCCCCCAATAATGTTGAGCAGGGAGAGGCATAATAGGTACACTGAACTGGGATTCCAAGAATAACTGCATGATGAAGAACCAGGAACATAGAAAGTGCAATAGAAAGTACAAACACATATAAAGGATGGTGTCATGAAAGGATCACTCTCTTGACACACATCATGAGGCTAATTTCATGGAAGGAACACTCACTTGAAAAAGGTAAAACAAACCCCCCCATGGCACTTTATAATATAATGCGAGTACAAACAGACACAAAAAAGTCCAAGATCCCAAGCATGCATCAGATGATACTTTATCCCAGTGTGTTTGCAAACAAGAAAAGATACATAAATAGATGTCTACAATATCCATGAATGAAAAAAAGTTGTAAAAACACAAAGAACAACTGAAAAGAGGTCATCCCATACATGGAAAATGATCCCAAGACCTAAAACATCCAAGATATCCACCAGATTGCAAAAATGCAAAAATCTGATTAAAAAAACCTGGAGAATAATCTGGGTATGAGACCCATGAAATAAGATAGAGCACTGAACAAGCTTTCCAACACCATGTGGAAGTCAAAAAATGGAGTGCGGATGAGCAAGATATGGCTCTTGGAGTGCAAAAAGAACCCTAACTTTGACTAGAAAAAAACCCTACAAGACAAAAATCAGAAAATCTAACCTCCAAATTTAGATAGAGCTCGGAAAGAGATTTTTGACGATATAAGATAGGTCAAAATCTAATATTGTATGTGCAAAATATCGCAATAACATAGTAGGATTCTCATTATGAAAAAAGGGCAAGTTGTATGACAGGTTGGAGGCTGTCAAATTTAACCCAAATCTCAGACTTGCGACTGCTGACATCAATGATGCAGAAACTGAGGCTACATGAAAACTAAGGTGTTTTTTTGCCTTAAAAAGCATGCCAAGGTCATGCATGCAAAAAAGAGGGCCCAAATTTCAACTGTGTCCAAATTGGATGTGCCTTGAATATAAATAGGGGTTTTGGGGCCTTCCAGACACAGCCGTGATGTCGGTTTTGCCCAAAGTGCTCCAAAAATAACTCCCCCCAAATCCACCAAAATTTGAGACAAAAACCTCTCAAAAACAAGGATTTGAAGAATAAGGCCAAATCTCTCATGAAGAGAACAAGGGCATGAAGATCTGGAGCTCTGATACCATATTAGAGTTGATGAAAAACTATCAACCCTATAGCTCCCAAGAATCACCTGCATGCAAACACCTGTCATAGAAAGAGAGAAGCAAAAGCCATGGAGGCCAAAAACAACAGATCTGTGAAAGCGGAAACATTCTCAATTGATTCAATAAAAATGGAATGAAATTACAAAATACAAAGAGATCCATCCTTATAAATAAGATCAAACACCAAAAGGTGGAGAAACCTAGGTTGCATGAATAATTAATAAAATAATTAATTATAACGTGCCTAAAGTTTAGCTTAAGTAAACTAGAGATAAAATTGTGACTTAATAATTAAATCAGTAATGATTTAATTAATAAGTGAATAATGTGTCTTAATAATTAAATTAATAATGATTTAATTAATAAGTGAAAATACTTTTTTACTTTAACAAGTTCCACTTAATTACAACCTGTGTTTTTTTTTTTAGAATGATAGGGGGCACCAAAACTATATGAAAGAGTATATATGACGATGCTCCATCTATTCATGTGATATATTATCCTGAATAGTAAATGGTTTCATGTGAGCATTATGTGACTTATATTTTGCTAGTAATATTTTGCAAATGCCCAACTCTATTCATTTGATTATCTCTTCAACATAAGTTATTTGAATATGTGATTATTTTTCTCATGTCATATATATCGTACAATACTAGAGGGACTTAACACCCAAATTATTTTCCATAATGAGTTTCTTAACCTTTGTCAGCTTCAACAGATATTTAAAAAATTATTTAACATATAACAATCTACCATTCCCAAAAATTTAGAAACCAAATTTAGCATTTATTAGTGGATGAACAATTTAGTAATAAGATTATCCATATTTTCTTTGTCATCTTTACGTTGGCCTAGAGGTTTGATGAATTTCAGTCTATCCCCTACTAGAATCCTTTTCTAAATAATAGTCCAAGTAAAGGCCCTCACTTTTGGGAGACACTAAAGGATCCAACATACTTTAATAAGTCAGTCCATACTTTGTGGTAGCACATTTTGTAACTTGTAGCCCAAATTGATTAAATAACTTATGTATTTAATGTCATTCAGTATAATTTAAATCTGTGTTATTTATAAAAATAGATATGTGAGCCAATTCTAGTCTTATGAGAGTCTTTTGATCTTCGTTGATCAAAGCACCTTCCAAGTATTTCTAATTGCTTCATTTTATTTACATTGTTTTATTTTCTTCAGATTATTTTTCATTATGTAATTGTTCAAGAAATATTTTATTTCATTCATGTTGTTGACTTTTCTTAAGAAATTGTTTTATTTACATAATATTAATTTTTTTAATATGTATTTTACATTTTTTTAAATAAGTGCATGGTAAACATTTTAACATAATTGATGATGTTGGCACAATACACCATCTGACCCCATGTGAAATGCTTTTGACCCAAACTTATGAAATGGCGAGGTTAAAAATGGGAGACCCCGTCCCCATTTAACAAAGTTGAGGCTCAAACCCATGAGCACATTGGATTAGCAAAGTCACAAGCTTACGATCACAATGGCCCAATAGGGGTTTGAACCTTGGTGGGAACAACGCCACCACCACTTGATTTGACCAACACATTAAGTGGTGAACCCTTTATGTATTTTACTTCGCATCTATTCAATAATTTTGATTTATTTGGGGAGAAAAATGCAACATAAAACATACGAAGTGAATTACTTCCCCATTTCATGAATTGAATATTAGGAAGGAAGAATATCTCCAATAGGCTCAAGAGGCGACTCAAGCACTAATTAGAAATATGGTATGTCCTTCACTAAATAATGTAATTGAAATGAAATGGTAATTATTAAGTAATGTAATTGATCTATTATAAAAGTCACTAAAAATTATATCAAAACATACTGATATAAAGTTGAAGCAGATGAAAATGGAAATCAGAAGATGAAACTAACGCGCACCAAAAATTTTAGTCAAAAATGGCAGGAATAGGGCAAAAGTCAATCTGTACCCAAGGGACAAGGAAAAACTTGATCTGTACCCAACACTTTTGGATGAACTTTTCATGGAATCTGTAACTATTCATGTACTACCCAGAAAAGATCTAAGAGCTCTATAACTTGTTCCTTGCATAAAACCCTCATGAACAGATGTAGAAAATTTTAAAATACATGAAGATTATTTAACGTACTTTGGAATCCACAGAGTTTACCTTAGAATGTGATGTAGGATCATGGATTCTCTAAAAATGTATAGATCTATGATTGCCACTCTAAGATCTAAAATGTAGATATGCTCGATAACCACATGCAGAGAGAGAGAGAGAGAGAGAGAGAGAGAGAGAGAGAGAGAGAGAGAGAGAGAGAGAGAGTTCTTTATNTAACCACATGCAGAGAGAGAGAGAGAGAGAGAGAGAGAGAGAGAGAGAGAGAGAGAGAGAGAGAGAGAGTCTTCTTTATTGATTTATAATTCCTCTACTTAGCCATTGTGGGAGAGAAACTTGCATCGATTAGAGAAGATTGCCTTTGATTTGATGGATCTTGAAGAAATGGAGAATTGGAGATCTTGAATTGGATGCTTGCCTTCAAATCTTGAATCCAAATCCTTAATTGATCTTGCTAGCTTTAAATCTTGATAAATTGATTGCCAAAGTTCTTGCACTTGACTATGATATGAAAAATGAGGAGAAAGGAGGTCCTTTTATACTAAATCTAACATTTTGGGATTCGAATTTGATCCAGGCCAACCATAATTAAAAACCTCAGAAGAATACCCTGATATCAAGCTCCAGGAAAAATTTGGTCCCAAAACCCTAGGGATAGATCGTCATTGCGATGTGTCCCAAGTAAAATAGGCTCAAATTTTATCAAGATATCGGGGACAGTGAATAGGTGTGGAAAATAAGAGGTGGTTCACAGGGATCAAGCATAACTGGCATTCAAACCTCAAAATCACCAAAATGGGGCCTAATAGGTCCTAAAGCATCCAATTGTGGGTGCTAATTTTTTAGGACTATATATTTAGCCCACACTTTAGCAGGAGAATGAGACAAGCTCATGCTCATAGTAAAGGAGATCAATGCATAATAAAAATATTATCAAGGTCAAGGAGGCAAAGAAACATCAATCCCCCAAGTGACTCAAGTCTTCATCAAATCCAAAACAAAGATAAGAGAGGCATCACTCAAAAGAAAGAGAAAGAGAAAGGAGATAGAAAAAGCATGATCACATAAAGGAAAGCATTGCAAAAGATGACATTGAAGGTCTAGAAAGGTGTGTTGTGCTAGTAAACCCATAAACATGATCAGTCCTTAAGGAAATCATTGTCTCCATTAAGGGATCTAACAAGAGGATGATGAGACCTAAGGAAAGAATTGTCTCCATAGGGATTATAAAAGTGATCAAGCCTAAGGAAAGCATTGTCTCCTTAGGGATCAAAGGAGGATCACTCATTAAGGAAAGAATTTTATGTTAAGGGATCCAATAAAAAGGATAAACACAAGGAAATTATTGTCCCCTTGGCCATCTACTAAAGAGGTTGCATCAAATCATTGTGTATATGTGCACACAATGTGGAACATGTAGTGAAGTGTATGACCCCATGTTAAAGTGGTTGCAAATTCCTTAATGGGAGAAATGGCTTTAACAAAGCATACATGCACCCACAAGAAACATTTCCACTATGAGACGCCGCCAAGACAGGACAAATCAAAGGAAATGAACACATGAAAAAAAGATCAAAAAAGGGATCTACTAACTCTGGGGTCAATATGATCATAATATACTATATGAGATATTATATCAAAATGAAATTTCATCATTCCCTAAAGGTAGCAAAACTACAAGCCCAATGGAATAATGGTACGTAAGAGCTACAAAGAAGAGTCTTTTTAGTTTGGCATCACGAAGACCAAAAATAATAGGTAGCCATCATTTTGCATCATCCCCAATTAGATAACACAAAGGTACATTTATGAATAGTGGCACATGCACAACATAATATGTAACAACATATAGAAGAAGTGAGATACAAATAGAAGAACGTTTACCATATTTTGATTCCTTTATCACCTTGTACCAATGGAGAAACGAGGGTCATTTAAAGAAATCTAAACAAAACATATAACATGCAACACATCATAGGGAAATCACATTACAATGGGAAAACACACAAATCCACCACACAAGAGGAGCTAGTCGAGCATATTTCCCACCCCCATCTCAGTCTATAGTGTTTAGGGTAGGTAGGAAACACTCAAGAGAAGCAACATCAAGAACAATAGATGGAACAATAGCTAGTTCTAAACAAGGACCACACTGTGAGGATGGGCCACTTTGCTCGTAACTAGGATTAAGAGATAACTATTGTGAAAACATAGTTGAAAAATCATGATTAACATCAATAAGCTCAAACATATCATCAAAAACAATAACACTAATATCATCGTTAGTTGCATTATGATCATAAAAAATCATCATCGTCAAGAATATCTTCTTTATCCAAATGAATTGTAATAGAATCCAAGATACAAATAGAATTATCATGTTAGTTCAATTTCATCTTTTTCAAGTTAACTTCCTCCTTTGGCACAAGCATAGGTTGATGAAAAGGAATTAAAGCATCATTGGGTGTTTTAGGTGAAGGAATGTATTGGTAAGTATGCTAACAGGCTCTAGCATGACGTTCATAGTGGCAGTCATGAGCATGATAGTTATGTTTGGTTTTGCTATAAATTAGGTTTGGTTCAAGATCTATCAACATTGGGTCCTTTGCTTCTTTATGAGGAAGAAAAAAAGGATCCATGCTAGGTTGAGAGATAGTATTAGTAGAATTATTATAAGATATAAGAGGTTCAATTAAAGCATATATATGATGTGTAGGAAGAAGTCCATGTCCAGGAAAAGGAGATGGAATATCCTTAGGTTTGTTAAGTTCACAAATCTTTGTAGTACCTCTCCCCTTTTCTTTTTGCATGATATCTTGATGGATGTGTCTTTATCTTTCATGCTTGTATTGTGTGATCATGTTGGACCCGTGTGAGGTTTGTACCTTTAGGGTGATCTGATTTATGTTGTTGCATCAACAAGCTATTTATACTTTATACATGGTTGTAGAAACCATTGTGTTGTGGTTTTTTGTATACCTAATTCGTGATGCCATTATTTGGCCTTGGATGTTTCTTATTGCTCCTATGTGATTTGGTTGAGTTGATCTTGTGATTCAGTGAGTTTTCCCATTTTATGGTTTTATATTGGTATTGTGAAATGCACTCAATTCAGTTTACTCTTGTGCCCATTTCCAGGATTACTGTTGAGGTTATGATGTGAGTGATGGTTTCACTAAGGTATGTTCTAGTGGTTACTTGGATTTTATTTGTATCCTGATGTTATTCTATGAGTACCCATGATATGTGATCTGGTGGTTGAACTGTGTGATGCATTTCATTACCATACCTTATTTTGGTTACTGCAACAATGTTTATTTATATGTTAGATTATGTTATTATTAGTGTTTTGATTATATCTACATGATGATGCCTAATGATGATATATAGTGTATTGTCCATTCGAGATTATTGATTATGTATCAAGATGATGTTATTGGACTCCTTGATTATTGTGCCTTTTATGTTGCTAGCTATATCAGTTATTTAATTTCAATGCTTTATGCTTAGAATATTCATAAAATGATTTATTTAAATGTAATATTAATTTAATGATATGATTTTTACTACATTTTTTATTAAGGTAAAAATAGGTTTTGAAAGGACTCCGAAACCTTTTACATAAAGCTACTAGAGATAAGCATCATAAGCCCATACAAACATAGAAATCCTACAACGAACAAAATGTAGGACCCAAAAAGACACCCTAAACCCAAAACAAGAAATTAAAAGTACTGCCAAAAGAACGCACAGTTTCCAACACAACTTCTAGCACAAAATCCAGAACAATTTCCAGTAAAATTTCTAGAATTGAAGAAGAAACATTACATCATTTTCTGGTAGGCTTCCTCTGCCTCCTTCTACATTTCTTCCATTTTATCAATGGACTCCTTCAGCTCTAGCATCTCTTTCAGGATCTCAGGGACTTTTCTTTTAATACCACTTCGGGTTCGTGATCCTGGGTCCGAGCTTCCTGCCTTATCATCAATGGTAATTGTTGTATTTTCCAGTAGACTTCTTTCCAGGTAAGCATATAACACTTTTAGGTTCTGAACCGAAACTTGAAGCCCTTCATTGTTGTGCTTAAGGATGACATTTATCATGTGCCCATTGTGGCTTATTTGTTCTTTCATATCTTGCATCTTTTCTTCCACAATCGCATTAACTCTAGCAGTGAACTCCTCATCTCTGTTATTGTTATTTACCTTAATCATTAGGTTTTTCTCCATTTCCTCAACCTTGGCCTTGAAAGGCTCCATGGCCTCCTGCATCTCAATCAACTGTTGCTTCATTATCTTCATCTCCTCACTAAGCTAGTCTTCCATGCTCGCCCCGTAGTCCACTTTGTTTTTCAGAATTCTATCATCTCTATCAAAACCAACCTCTTCAGGGCCCATTCTCTGTTTCTTCTTATATGATTTTTACTACGTTACCACATAATTGTTGTTCATTTCACCCTTTGTGTCGGTACAAAGTAAGACAAAGTTATAGTTGGTCATTCATGAGATCTACATGATGAACCGCTCTCCTTTATTGTTGTTATCATGTATTATATTTGCTTTGACTATTCATATCATGAGCATCTGCACTTGATGTTTGCTTGTTTCCATGAACAGGTACCAGACACATTTTTCCTAAGCTGGAGGATTTAAGTGTGTCTATATCCCTGACAGTAGCACACATGATAGTAGCTTAGGCAATGTCATCCCTGTATGGATGACATATCTAGTATTGTATTTTATTCCTCTGGTATATGATTGGTAAATATGGATTCATATTGCATTTTTTATTAGACCAGTTGACTGCCTGTGCATTTAGAGTTCCCTTAGTTGTCGTGGAAGGATTTAATTTTAATGTTGATTTAATGTATTTGGGGATTTTTATATTTATTTTAATTACCGGCTAATTTGTCATAGTTGGATTTCAATTAATTGGAATCAATTTATTTTAATTTGGGAAAAGGGTCAAATAGTTTATTTAATTATTTAAATAATATATTTGAAATTCATTTTTGAAAAGTGACTTTATATTGTAGGAAAAAGTTCATTTCCACACTTCATGTTTTGAAGAATGAGGATTTTGCTCCAAAAATGCATTGGAGAAAATTGATGATTTTCTCATTGTGTTTGATCTAGTTGTTGGATCTTAGCATAGAGAGGCTCGTTGGAATCATGCCAAAATTGTTCCGCTTCACCGAAGGTTTCATCTGATTCGGTGGCGTCTTCTTTATTTTCTCCCCTTCTTGGTTTTTACTATTCATGTAAGGTAGGGTATCTCACCATTTTTAAATTACTTAATCCTCTCATATGAAATCAATTGCAATAATTATGTGGGATAAGAATTAGTGTTCCCCCCCACATTCTTGTTTGATTTCATCACCTGGTTGAGTGGGTGTGAGTATTTCTTGGTTTCCATGTTGGATTTTGAGGTTTTAGAGACATTATATTTCTGAATTTCCATAAAGTGCCCAAGACCATAATTTTATTTGAGAGATGTGTTGTTGAGTGAATCTAGACCAATGGTTTTTAATTTCATCAATTTCTTTGATATTTTATGTTTGGTCTTTTTCATCGGTGCCTTGTTTTATATGTCATAAAAAACCTGTCAGTCGCCATGTTTGGCTCAATTTAATTATTGGAATTAGTAGTCTCTACTATAAAGAGTGGGATTATAGAATCAGAATGGTCATAGGACATTCTAGGTATTTTTATATCTTGATCTGAAAGTTCCCATTCAATGTTAAAATGTTGATTTTTGTATTTTGTCAGATTTTGGTAGAATTTGAAATTTAAGTGATTTGTGTGATTTTTGAGCTTTCCTCATGTGGTTTCAAGATGTGTGATGGATTTATTGGGAATCCAACCACTTGTCATAGTGGCCAATTGAGTAGTTTGGTTTTTGTGCCTTTATTTGATTCTGCCCAATTTTGGTGCTTGAGTGTTTAGAAGTGCTTTATCCTCCAATTATTTTTTTTGGCTTATTGAGTCATCCTTGTGTTCTAACAAGATGCTTCATTGATGCTATGTAAATATGTGCTCTTGGAATAGTGGACAATTGAGCTATTTGTTGTTGTGCCTTCCCATTATTTTTGCTCGGATGTTTGCCTTGGGTGTTTTGGAGTTGAGACATTCTCCTTTTTCGCTTTTCTTGATGCTTATGTCTTTTGTTTGACATCTTCCATGCTTAAGAGAGCTTGCATGTGATATGGGGATGTTGGTGTTGATACCCCCACCAATCATGTGGTTGAGATATGCTCCTATGTCAAGGTTTGAGTGACCCATACTCTTGGAGTGAGGTCAATTGATTTTATCTTGTTCCTTTTTGGATTTTGACTTGAGAGTTTTTCTTTCTTCCTTGCTTGCAGATGCCTTCTTGATTTCCCTCATTGGTGCAGACCATGATGATGATACATTTGTTTATGTCCTTGTGTAGATGAGTGGACAATCTTGGGTTATACTATCCTCATGTAGATGAGTGGACGAAGTCACTAATACTGTCTTTCGGTAGCCAAGTTGATGAAGAGTTTATTATGTCCTCGTATATATCAATTTGACATTCTTTTTTTGGTCTTCATCTTGGAATGTTGAGCCTTGGACTAGATATGTTGAGTAGCCATGGGGAGTAGCTCCTCATGCTGACCCTATCCTAGAAGTGGATGCAGTGGAGGCATTTAGGAGTTTACTAAACAAGTGATGACATAATAAAACACTTGGGTTAAAACATTAAACAAGATTAATTGTTATTCCACAACTGTCATGATTGACCCTTGTGTGCGAATTAGAAACCATTTCATCTTGGATGTTAGGATTGACCCTTGTGTGGGAATTGGAAACTATTTCATCTTGGATGTCAGGATTGACCCTTGTGTGGGTCGTAGATGGTACTTCCACCCTAGATGTCAGTATTGATCCTTACACAGGTAGTCTCGGACGTCAAGATTGACCCTTGTGTGGGCAGGATACTCCCTATGGTTAGTACTCTCATGTTTAGGACTAGTAGTGTTTAGTAGCACCTTGATGAGTTTGTATTTGTGTTTCCAATATTGATATTAGATGTCAGTTTACACGTCGAGTGATCTCTATGTTTTCTTGTATAACAAATTGTCTGCTTTCATTGTATTAGTGTATCTCTATTATGAGACTACCCATCTTCTTGGCTTGTGTATTAGCCACTCCTTGCTTGCGTGATAATTTTATGTTTTTAGTTGGTATACTATCTCCGCAACTATGGTGGGGTGGGCCTGAGGGTTCCACGTGGTAGGGTGGTGTTGCATTTCTATACCACTTTTGAGGACCAATGTACAAGTGGTTGGCTTCCTCAAGATTATGAGTGTTCGAGCATTGGGAGATTCATACTATGCCATAATTAACTAGAGTTGTATGTATTTATATGCTTTTCATTTATGCTCTTTGGGTAGATTCATTGATATATATGCACTTGATGTTTATATGCACATGTAGGCATTTGATTCTTAGACTAGTATGTTGTTTAATGTTCTTGATTGCAATTGATATAAAGTTATGGTGACAAAATGATGATTTCTAATGTTTATTAATAGTCCTTCATATCGTAGAGCTTGTCAAGAGATTTCCAATGCATTTTGAACGAGGTCAAACGAGCATTGTATGCAAAAATTTATGGCCTCTGGAAGGTCCTGTTGACGGGGCTTTGCTGACCGAGTCCGCCAACAGTCATAAGTTGTCACCAGGTTCCAGGGATACCGGCCAACTCCGCCTGCAAAGATTGTCCGGGGAAATTATATCCCCCGAGCCTTCAAGCACCTGGGTGTCGGGTCACGACGGTGCGGGGCTCGGTTGGGAGAAATGACTGTTTTCGAGGGGGATAGATGGTTTCTTCAACTCAATACCTCCAGAGATTCAATACAGTAAGGTTTCCCCTAGCATTCTACACTTAGCAAATAAAATGAGAAAAGATCCTGCAGGGTTAGAAACACTTCATCTAACTATAGTCATGTTTAAACATTCAGAACATCAATAATACTCTGACATACTACACTAAATACTGAAGAAATACATAACCATCAGTTAGAACTTCATCAGTAGCAAGGGAAAAGAGGTCGTTAATCTATTTTTACATATCAGAGTAGAAGACATAAAGAACATTAAAACATGAAATACCATTAACTCAGAAGCAGGAATGCCAACAACATCATTGCCAAGAATTCTTCCTTCTTTATTAATGTTCCTTCCAGCAAGCACTGGTGCGTGATACAATGGTGGATCCAGGGGAGCATATGACTATGGAAATAGAACAATGGAGCATTGAGCTCTGCACTTAAAATGAGGAATCACTTCGCTATTACTATGGACAACAAAATCATCAATTTCGCCGACCCTTGGGAATGGGCCGATTTGGCTATTTATACAATTATTTTCTAACCCTAACCCTATTTTACATCATGCTTTAATAAAATACAATATCCAGGGGCTGGTAGTACCTGCGCCACCCTACAAAAGACCTTGAGACGGAATAGGTCTGCCATGTCAGAAGAATAAGACAAGAATATACATCAGAAGAATTGGCCTCGAGAAGAGAGCCAGAAAGGAGAAAGAAGAAAGTAGGTCCCCCGGGGATCAAGGCTACATGCCTCATAAATGGGAAATGTGGCTCCCTGCCTCCAATGCGCCAGATGTACCTCTGAATGATGCCTCGAGAAGACCATCCTGTCAGAAATCAACCGCTGAGTCGACGCCTCTTTGATGTATCCAACTACCCTCTGACAACCTTTATTAACCACTTTTAAAAGTGACCGGTCGGCCTCGGGGACCGGGACACGGATCACTTTGAAAGAATACAAAATTTTGGATCCGGGATCCGGGAACTTACGTCCCCAAAAGAATAAAGAATGCCCAACGCTTGAGTTCTCCTCGGCCTCCGGAGAAAGATCAAGGTTGCTTATTATCGTTGAAATCCTGAAGGAGGTGGGAAATGCCATCTTCATCTATCTCTTTCAGGCTGGCCCTTTGGTATTTGGCAACTTCAACTTGTTCCCCTAGGTCTGGAACATTTTCTTTAAACTCATCGACCATTCTTGCCGTGTCATGACCACTAAGTATCATGCGGGTTAACTTCGCCATCTAGGCCCCATCTATCCCCTTCGGGGATTGATACTGGGACTTCATTATTTCATCAAAACTCCCCAAAACTGAATCTTCAAGGGTACATGTATCTATGCTAAGGGGATCAGCCCCGGAAGTCTTTATCACAAAAGACTTGTATAAATTGGAAGAATATTTTACAAAATTTACCTTATCTTGCAAGGACCCTACCAGTTGCTTGATTACCTCCAATGTAAGGTCAAGTTTGGAGTGTTGGGTTCTCACGAAATCAAATGTTTCATCACCTAGAATTCCGGATTCAGAAATCATATCTTCTCCTAGGGTAAGGAGTTCTTCGAGCTCCACCTTCCATGCGTGGTAATTCTCGGCATCACCCTCCCATAGTTCAATAAGAATTTCTTCCTAGTGAATAACCTATCGGGCCGTGTATAGGTCTTGGAGGGTGGACACCAAGAAATGTCGGGTGTTTCCTATCTGTAGGGTGACCCACTCGTCCACTGCCTGAGCTTTCTTCTTCATTACTCGCAGGGAGTCTATGTCACTCTGCGGTAAATCTTCGGAGGTGGAGGCCTCCGGAGGAGCGGCATTGATGGGTCGAGCCAGCTCAGTGAGCAACTCCATAAGGTTTGCATTCTTTTCCTTTTCTTCTTTGAGCCTCTGGGCCTCTTTCTCATATCGGGCTTCCACTGCCCTTGCTGCCTCCTTCAGCAAGTCTACCTCACCTTGCTTTCCCCTTTTTCCTAGTGATACCTCTGCAACATTATAGCCTCTGGGCTCCGCGGTTGCTTCATCAACGTCTGGGGGAGGTGTTGCCACAACGGCAACTGTTTCTCTGCCCGACCCAGTTTAGAGGGTATGAACTGTCCGGGCCTTCTTGGCCTTTGACAGGGCCTGAACTTGGGCCATCAGTTTGGCCAGGGAGAGAGGAACCACGGGAGCAGACTGAGCTTTCCTTTTTCTGCTCTCTATCAGCCACTGAGGTGGGAGGGGTGGCCTTCCTGCCAGAATTTGTTCCCTTGATTCTTCCTCAGTATTTTGTGGCTGTTTCCCCTCAGTGGCATGAACCTCATCCATTCCTCTCCCTGCCTCAACTTCTTCTGCAGCAACATTTTCTTCAACCTCCATTTCCTCAGCCTTGTCCTCTGTGTCTATTACTGGGTTTGGACTCTGGTAGGCTTCCTCGGGGATTTCTTCTTTGAGCTTCTCTTGTTGTTGTTGTTGTTGTTGTTGTTGTTGTTCTACTGGGGCCTCTTCCTCTGTTGGCACCTCTTTTGGCAGTAGGGGAGGTGTTGGGCCGAGATTTAGAGTTTGGGCCGCTGTGATCACCTGCCAAAAAGTTGCTCCCGGGAGTGGCCCTTGGAACATGGTGGCTGGGGTTATGGTTATTCCCGAAGGTTTGGTTCCCCTAGCGGATGCCATTTGTTCACCTTATTTTTGTTGGTCCACTCCCGGACCTTGCATCGCTTGAGCCCCAAAGGCAATCTCCGGCTCTGGCTCTTTTTCTTCAACCTGCTGCTCTCGTCCCTGTGCAGGCTCTTGTTCAATATCTTCTTACTCTGTAGCCTCTTGTTCTGCCCCCGGGACTTCTATCTCCACTTGGGTATTGTCCCCCTGCAGGTTTCCAAACTCGTCGGTTGCAAATACATCAAATTCTTCATGCAGAGGGGGACTGGTTGGGACCTCTGCAGGCTCTATTTCCTTCTCCAGCTCCGGGGAACTGGAAGAAAGGATTTCCACTTGTTGGGGTCGAGATGCTTCTGGCTCCGGCTCTGCCTTGGTCTTTTTGCTGAGCTTCTTCTTTCTCTGGGTAACCAGAGGTGGTCCCACATCTCTTATTGCCACCGCCTCCAGGGGATCCACCCCCATTGCCTTCACCATTAAGGCTGCTAATGACAGGGAGGAGGAGAGACGAAGTGGTCCGGCCATGAGCGGTGGAGTGGCCAGCCGTGTTATTAATTGCTCCCTCATTTTCTAGGAGGCTACCACCAATTATTTTATTTGGTCTGTAATAGGGACTTCTTGCGCAGAAGGGGTCGTGTCTATTCTGTTTCCCTTATCTGCTCCCTGCGAAGAAGTCCCGGCCCCCGGGGTCAATCTTGGTACCGGCTGTGGAGCTAACTTTGGCGCCGGCTGGGCTGCTCGGCGGGTACTCCTGGGGCACACCTTTTTAAAATAGGCATGGCTTTGCTCGACCACCTCTCGAGTGAAGTCTTTAATTTTGGCCCCTTCTTGGGCGGCCCAGTTTACTAGTCGAAGGGCCTTTTTATCGATCCCCTTTTCCTTGTACTGGGGATTGGCAGTGGGGGCGACATCTGAGAAGTCCGCTGGGAATCTCTGGAGCTTTAGTTTCTGCATCATTTCGGCCGTCATTCTGACGTAGTGCCTGCTCTACACCTCCACATAATCTTGGCAATCTACCCATAAGTCTTGCATGTGTATATGATGGGACTCTGAAGCCCGGGGCAGTGCCGTTGCTATCTTTCTATGCGGATCAAAAAAATTTCGCGCTAAATAAAATTCCTGTAAGTTATAACTTTTTAGCTCATTGTCCACCTCTTTTTTGGTAGCCAAGTTGCATGTATAATTCCCACAGGTGATTGGGAATGGGATGTTGGGTATCTTTTTGAGGGCAAAGAGGGCATGCACCTCCATCATTTGCCTGCAGTACTCCAACAACACGATCTTATCCCCGCAGTGTTTGGGCAACAAGTAGGGTTTCTCGGAGAAGCCGGTGACCCTAATGTATGTGTGCTATTAGAATTGAATATAATAATGTCCATAACTATGGACCAAATTCATCGCCTCTGAAGACAGGCGGTATTCGGCGTCCCGTGTGGGTGTAAGCAGATGGTAGTAAATGAACGCGTCATTTACCTGACAGAAACTAGGGAAGCTGGCCTCCCATTGAACTTGTGGAAAATGGTCCCACGATGTCTTTGTCTTGTGCCAATCCTGAGCACGCCGTCAGTAAGTAGGCCGTGGGAATGGGGCCTCTACTGCGCTAGGGCCCAGAAAACATAGGAAGACATGTAGAACTTCTTCTTTCGGTTCAATTGCTGGAACTGGGAGTCGACATGGTTGGAGATTATTGTGGCCCAGTCAAAGTATTCTCCCTTAGGGGAGATGTCGAGGAGGAAATAGTACATCCATCGAGCAAACTCTTGGGTGGAGGGCTGCCCAAAGACTCGGGCTAATGCTATCATCCCCATCTGGATGCTCTCCTTGAACTCAGAGCGGGGGATTTCTATCTTCATTCTTTTTGGGTCCCTCTTCGGGGCCTTGAGCCAATGGGTATTCATGTATACCCGGGTGGCATCCTCCAGCTATGTAAATTGAGCTAAGGCATCAGTCCTTGTAACCACCGTGGCCCTATCAAATTGTGGGATTCCCAAGCTTGCCTGGAATGTGACTGGGTCGAGGGACACCAGTGGAGTGGGATATCCTGTAGGCTCTGCGATCGTGAGCATAATGGCTCAGACAGAAGAGTTGTAGTTGGTTGCCAGTGTTAGGATAAGCTCTGGAGATTGCACGGAGCATGGGAAGTAAGCTGCCTGGAGGATTTTGGAGTTCCCGACGTTGATTGCTAATTGATCTCCAGCCTATCGTTGGATGTGCATTATTTTCACCAAGGCCTGCATCTCCGGCCATGTTCCGACGCTGGTGTCAGTTATCAGCTTGACCTTGGACTCAATCTTTGAGCCCATAATAACATTGTCCTACATAAATTTCATGGTCAGGGGCATCTTCTCTAGGGCCTTCTCCATCTTGGATTTTATCGCTACCCTGGTTTCTGCCGCGGAAGGTAACTCTGGACTTCCGGGTGGAGAATATGTGGATGCTTCAGACATGTTTGAAAAATGAACTTCGGCAACCTGTGAGACAAAGCATCTGTCAGAATCACATTCATCAAAGTAAATGTTCTGGGGTCCGGAGATCTTACCACCACGATTCTCACTTTCCCTTAAAGGTTAGTTTTATGCAAAGATAACCGAAAAGCGAACGCATCACATAGACTTAAGATTTTATTAAACATCCAAGTCTGGGGTTTTATCACACTTGGCAAAGACACAAGATGGCTGATGGTAGGAGACCTAAAGCCCAGAGAAATGACCGTTAGTGAGGACATGTGAAAAGACAAGTTCTCAAGCTCACGTGGGCGCCACGTGTGTTGGTATTAAATGGAATTTATGGCGATGAGGGCGGAGCCAACTGTCCGAACGCGTGAAAAGTGAAGGCCACTTGGCTGGAATTGATTATGCGCATGGAACATAAATGAGGTTCTGACAGACTTCATGGAGGAGAGAGAAAATCACCTTTTTAAAACCGGCCGAGAGCTGAGTTTCAAACAGGTGGTTTTCTACCTCGAAGCGAGTTCATGGGCGGAAAACCAGAAACACAGGTGGCTCGACCACCTTGTCAAGCCACCTGGAAGGATATAAATGAAGGCTGAAGGGATATATATAAAGAAACAGAGGGATATATACAAATAATATATACAAATATACACACATACACAAAATATACAATGCGGAACGACGTCCATGGGAAAACCAGACAAGACAGAACATATATACAACTATCTACACATTTTACAGACAGACCACTTCTGCACAGAGGGGGGACAACCCTCTGGCAGAGCCGACCCACCAACGGGTGGCAGAACCAGAAAATAGAAAACCAGACGAAACATATGACAAAGCAAACAGGACAAAAGAAACCAAACAAAACAGAAGGAAACCAGAGAGGCGAAAGACAGAAACACCAACCTGAGAACGCAGAAGGCAGAGGAAAGGGAGGAGTTATCGCAGGAGCTCTACAATAGCTCGAGCTATCAAACGGTTAGAATCACCACCATGACGCACTCGCAATTGCCTGGAAGTGACTGGAAGATGTTAAGCGTTGATTATCATAAACTCTCTGCAAATGCTCTGTTAATCGCTTTGAAATCGCTCTGTTAATCACTCTAAGTGCTTGAAAGTTTTAATCATCGTAAATGTGAAAGGGACATATAAGCTCTATTTATACCCACGGTAAAAAGGTAATCCTCCTCCTTCCGGCAATCTCTGGACAAGAAAACCTCTGGACTCTGGGCCCGGGGATTCCCCGTGATGATATCCTTAAGAACATCGTAGCGAAGAATCCTGGAGTTCGGAGTCCAGTTCCCAATGAAGGACAACCTCTGGGACCGGAGCCCCGGAGGAAAAAACCAAACGAACAAAACACCACACCGGGGAAGAAAACCCTGGAGAAAGAAAACAAAAGGGAAAGAAAGACAAGGCAAAGCCGCAAGCAAAAAATAAAACAAAAGAAAAAGGGGACCCAAAATTTTGCACACAAAATGTAGGGATGGGGATGCAGGGCATAACAGGTCCTTCTATGTAAAGTATGCATAATGTCACTTTTGCAAGATTCTACATTGCTTTTGCAAGTTTTTGCATCACTTTTGAAAGTTTCTGCATCGCTTTTAAAATGTCACTTTTGAATATAGAGTACTTGTCGAGGGTCTGTCGAAAAAGTAATTCAAGATTTGGATACCCTTTACCTTGGAGATGCAATGTCAATCAGAAGAAACCATATTCATATATTTGTTGGTTGTGTTTTCCCTTTTCTTTCTCATTTTCAACTTCTTGCACTGTATTTCTACGAAGGTGTTGTGGTCTCCTCGATGGGAGACCATTGATGATTGTCTATTCAATGACCCGCGAGGTTCGTGGATGTGATCTGAAGTCTCATGTGGTGGCTTGAAGGTACCTATTTCATTCATGCCTATGTGTTATTTCTTAGGAACCTTTGGAAATGATTGTAAAGAATTTTGTTGGTGTGCGAACATGTGATGTTCATGATGTTATCTTTGAGATGTGGTTAATTGTTTGATATGGTTAAGCGAGACACTTAGATACTTAATTTTTATGCTATGGTTAATTATGTTTCAAAAAAATGTTTTTTAAGTGCATTTTTTACCCTTGGTTCCAAGGGTTCCCTGGCAAGGCATTACATATTTTGGATCTTGTAGGCTTGATATGATCGGAAGAGGTTATCTCTACGAGGTTGGGTTCATTGAGGCATAAAAGGCCAAAAGAAATAAAGGTCAAAAGACTCTCGAGGCATGAAAGGCTAATAAAGGTTATGGTTAATAGTCATGATTTGTCCATTGTGAGAAAATTTAAAACACTTATGAATAGGAGAGGCCATGAATTTCAAGGAGGTTAGCCAAGGAGGACCAAGTTTGACTTGAAATTGATCAAAAGTTGGAACGACACTAAATGTAAGAGCTAAAGTTTTTCCACCAACTTCAATAGGGAATGAAATATAACCATGTGAAGGATAAAGGAAACCATTGCATGTTTGGATCATGACATGAGATTTATCATAAAAATCACGTTACAATTGTCTAGTGAAAATATGTTCTTTAGTTATCACATTCACCATGCAAGTAGGGTCAATAAGGATACCACGGGAATGAAGGTTATTAACCTTTCCACAATATAAAGAGGACCATTAGGTTATTTAATTGTCTTAGTAGGGTCAAAGGTAATGCAAATTCTAGGTTTAGGTTTAGTTTTAGGTTAGATTTAATCAATGAGGTTGGCAATGTTATTTTTTCATTGCATTTATCATCATAGTCAACAACATGAGTAGAAGAACAAGACAAAGGTTTGGTAGAATCAACGATATTGGTCAAATGAGATTGTAAAGGGTTGGTATAAATTTGTAAGTTTTGGTTGGAAGGTGCTGCAAATTTGTTTCCTTGATCATTCACACCCTCAATATATATAGCATTAGAATCAATGAGGTCTTGAATAACATATTTCAAATGGAAACACTTTTCAGTATCATGACCAGGTTGATGATGGTATTAACATAGAGCTTTGTGATCAAAGTGTTTGGGCAAAGGTTTTAATGTTTTAATAGGCTTAACGGGAGGAAGAGTTATCACTTAAGCATTAATCAACTTCAGCATCACATTATGCAAATATTCAAAATTATGAGTAAAATTATGAGCGGGTCTAAAAATATATGACAAAGGAGTCACACCTTTGGATGTTGCTACTGTGTGTGTTAAAATGTGGACCTGCTATCTGCAACATGACACTTCAATAGATCATTGCATTAGTAGAAAACATGGTTAGAAGAGCATATAAAACACTAAAATTGACCTATTGCTTTCTAACTAAGAAGAGTATGATAAGAAACATAATAGCCCTCAGATTATGCTACTATCAGTGACATATATGACTTAGCATGAAAGATTTGAGTTAAAAAAAACTAAATGATAAGAAAACATGCATATTTAACTCTAAAAATGAACATAATAACAATGCATGAACATGAGAAACTAAATGAAATACGAGTCTATATGAATCCTAACAGCATAACAATGCATTTTCAATATAAGTTATGGGCTCTTTGTGCTCAAAAACACCTTCTATTTATAGAAGAATGAAGAGAGAGAGGGGGGACAAGGTGCATTAATGGAGTTGAAAAACTCATTAATAAAGTGTAAGAGCAATAAATGCCAAATTCATTGAAGAGGCACGTGCTTAAGGAATCTCCATTAATGATGCATTAATGAGAGCCTTAAAGAAGCATGGGAAGGGTGTAAGGCAAGCTTGAGAAGGTGGACTTGAGGAAAGGAATCTTGAGATTCCTTGACTTTCTCAAGTGGGTGGAGTCCTTAATCATTCCTTAA
>MU225326.1:1663388-1674555 GCA_018584345.1 Thuja plicata | reverse complement strand
CCCAAAGTCTAGGCGACCATTTTAGGGTGCATACATTTGCCCCTCTTTGACTAATGTGTGATCATTCTGGGAACACATGTAGTCAAAGAATGCAGTTGAAGTGTGAGATCATTTTGGGATCACAAAATAACACAGACGTGTGATCATTCTGGGAACACATCAGGACAAAAATAAGCAAAATTGAAAAAGACAAGGTCAACACCATTGTATATAAGTAATTGACATGTCAAGGTTGATATAATTGATAAAGCTGAATCAAAGATTGAAGTTTGATAGGTACTGCCCCCTCGTGATCGAAATCGAAATGATAGAGGAGAAACAACAAATTGATAATTTTTGATCAAATCAAACTAAAGATAAGGTTCTTGATGTAAGATGAAAGATATAAAGATCAAAGAACCAAGGCACAAAATATTATGCCCAAAGATTGAATTAGAAGAAAAGAAGTGGGGTGAAAGCGAATGGAAGATAGAAGTTTGGAAGAAGTGGAAAGAAATGAAGAGAAGAAAGAGAATTTGCCTCAAGAGAGAGAATGCCCCAAAATCAATCAACTATTTAAGATAGAAAATTTTGATTGAGATCCTGAAAGAAGATAAGGAAATGAAGATCAGAACGTGATCACAGTTGATTAAAAGTCCACAAGAAAGATGAAGGAAAACCCTCACAAACTCATAATGCATCTTAAAAATGCAAATTAACATGAATTCTAACAATGCAAGCTACATGAAAATGCAAAGGTGTACTTGCAATAGAGCAACTGTAACATAGGACTTTGTGTTCATCATTCATAAGAGAATGTAAAGGAACTTATTTTCATCATTGGGCCATTATTAACGAACATCGGAAAATCACACAATCATCACTAGTCACAAGTGCAACTATGAAGATACGAATGTGATTTATATCAGATTGGAATGTGGAAAGATTCTAACATAAGCATCAAAGACATAAAGGTCAAGATGACTGTGATGTTAGCTTACCCAATTTAATATAACAAAACCATGCTTGCATCAAGGCATAGAGGCCAGGATGACCAACAGAATGGTTGTGCAAAAATAGTGAAGCATAAATCAGGAAGCAAATAAAAATATGTCCCATGCCCCAAGTCCTCTAGCTATGCATCATGGAGAGACTTATTAGACAAGGACATTCAATGAAAATCAATAACAGTCAGCACATAAAGAAAAGAGCATGACATAGCTCAAGCATTAAGTGTTGTGTTTAAAAATCTAAGTGTGTTAACTAATACTAAGTTCTGAGGATAAGGATTGAATGCTCGCAAGCAGGTAAGACCACATGACAAAACAGGGTAAGACCAAACCGATAAGTGTTGAAAAACACTCAATGCCAAGGGTTGTATTAAAAAATACAGTTGGGGTGGTGTTGAAAAACACCATTTGTGAGGTGTCCTAAAGACTAATGCATCCAAGAGACCAAAGCTAATATAGTTATGCCCCACAGACAAAGACAAAGACCAATTCCAGACCAAGGCAACAAGGATAAGGCATGATGGAGAGAGGCTAAGTGTCGAGGACACGCGCTAAGAAACAAGCGTGAAAAGGCCTCAAGTAGCGCCTGTTTCCAGGTTTTCACCACTTGGATTTTATTACAATTTTTTCATTTTTCATTTTTTTTCATTTTTCTCTTCTTTTTTTTCAGGACTTTTTATAATTTTTTTTTGAATTTTTGCTACCAAGGTGCCTATTTCTAGGTTTTCACCAAGGCACTTTTTCTATTTTTTTGAATTTTTTGAATTTTTGAAATATAGAATTTTTTTTTGAAGATACATCAAAAGCACCTATTGCCAGGTTTTCACTAAGATGATCATTTTTTAGGACATTTTCTGATTTTTATAATTTTTGACAATATATCATTTTTTTGGATTTTTTCAGGATCAATAAGTATGTACAAAAGGATGCCCCCAGACAGAATGGGCATCATGGATAGAACTTCTTCAGGTGAAAAACATTGATAGGATCAGGGAGCTGTTCCCCCTCCTTTGTAGATAGTAAATAAGCACCTGTCCCAAAAGCTACTGTAATAATATAAGGTCTAAGCCAATTAGGTTCAAATTTACCCTTTTGATCTCTATGTTGTTGATTCTTAGGATTTTCACGTAGGACAAGATCTCCCACTTGGAATTCTCTAGGGTGAACCTTTTTGTTGAAGGCCTTGGACATGCGCTTTTGATAGACCCTCATATGGTCAAATGATGCTTGACATTTTTCATCTAGAAGTTCTAACTCTTGAAGTCTCATGGCACTGTAGTCTTCATTTGTAACTAAACCATAGAGAGAAACTCGAAGTGAAGGAATCTCAACCTCCAAAGGTAACATTTCTTCAACACCATATGCAAGAGCAAAAGGAGTAGCCCCAGTAGGAGTATGAATACTCGTTCTATAGGCCCACAAAGCCAAATTTATCTGTAAATGCCAATCTTTACCATTCTTACACACTATTCTATGCAAAATTTTAAGAATGGCCTTGTTTGATGCCTCTGCTTGACCATTTCCTTATGGAATGTAAATGGAGGACCAATGTTGTTTAATCTTGAATTTCTTGCAGAGTTGTTTAAGGTCCTTATTTTTAAACTGGCCTCCGTTGTCAGTAATAATCTCAGAAGGCACTCCATATCGACAAATGATATGGTTCAAAATGAATAGAGAAACTGTCTTGCCCGAAGTAACAGAAAGTGGGATAGATTCTACCCATTTAGTGAAATAATCAGTAGCAGTAATGATAAATTTGTGTCCACTTGATGAGTTGGGATGAATTTGCCCAACGAGATCAAAGGCCCAGTGTTGAAATGGCCAGTGAGATATAGAAGGAATAAACTCCCTACTTGGACCATGTATCAGATTACCATGTTTTTGACACTTTTCACATGACTTTGCAAAAGCTACTACATCAATCTGCATTGTGGGCCAATAGTACCCTGCCTTAAGCAACCTTTGGGCCATGGCAAGACCATTGGAGTGTCCCCCATAGATGCCCTCGTGAATGTCAACTAACGCTTGATCAAATTCTCTTTTTCTAAGCATCTAAGAAGTGTTCCATCTAGACCCCTCCTATACAAATCACCAACGATAAGGGAGTGGCAAGAGGCATTATGGGTAAGGTTTTTGCGTTCAGATTGGTTAAAGGTTTCAGGTATAATGCAATCACAAAGATATGAATAAATGACACCATAACGGGATGATTCATGACCAACACGGGTACAAATGACATGGCTTTCTTGGGAGTCAAAGATAGGGTGATGTAGCTCTTCCACCAGGAATTCAAATCTTGATTCATGTTGTTCTAACTGAAGAAGTGAAGCAAGTGTAGCCATAGCATCAACTACTTTGTTTTCTACTCTAGGGATTTGCTGAAATGTGACAAATGTGAAGTATCTCTTTAAGGAATCAACCATTTTCTTGTAAGGTACCACTTTCTCATGTTTTGTTTGATATTAATCATTAAATTGGTTGATTATCAGCTGCGAATCCCCATAGATGTGTAACTCTGTGATTCTCCATTCTATGGCTATCTTAAGTCCATTTGTTAAAGCTTCATACTCAACAATATTGTTTGTACATGGGAATAATAATTTATAAGACTTAGGAATTGTGTACCCATAAGGAGAAACAAACAAAACACCAGCTCTTGAACTATTTTGCATGCAAGATCCATCAAAGAACATCTTCTAAGTTCTTTTAGTCATATACATAAGATGTTCGTTTGGGAAGTCAACTTGAATAGGTACATCATCTTATAATGGGAAATCAGCCAATTGATCTGTTATAGCTTATCCTTTGATTTCCTTACACTTAATGTACTCTATATCAAATTCTGAGAGTATCATCATCCATTTAGCAAGTCTACCTGTGAGGGCAGCCTTACTTAGCAAGTATTTGAGTGGATCTATTTTGGCTATAAGGTGTATAGTATGCGCAAGCATGTAATGTCGCAACTTTTGGGAAGCAAACACAACAGCAAGGCAAGCTTTCTCAATGCTAGTGTAATTAACCTCATATGAAACAAGAGTACGATTGATGTAGTATATTGCTCTTTCTTTCCCATTTTCATCAAGTTGAGCTAGTAATGCCCCCAAGGAAGATTCTGTCGCTGAAATGTATAAAATAAGTGGTTTCCCTGGGATATGAGGCATTAAAATAGGAGGATTTTCCAAGTACTTCTTGATTTGATCTATGCTCTTTTGACAATCCTCATTCCAAATACATTTGACTCCCTTATGTAAGTTCTTATTGAAGGTTTGAGCTCTATCTGCTAATTGTGAAATAAATCTCCTTATAGATTGAAGACATCCTTGAAGACTCCTCATTTGACTAATATTTTTAGGAGGTGGCATGTCTATGATTGCTTAAACCTTTTCAAGGTCCACCTCTATTCCTTTTTTTGAAATAATGAATCCAAGTAGTTTTCCAGAGGTGACTCCAAATGCACACTTTTTAGGATTTAACCTTAGCTAAAATTGTTCCATACGATCTAGAATTACTTCCAAATTGTCTAAGTGTGTATCTCTTTGTTTGGATTTGGCCAAGGTGTCATCCACATAATCTTCCATATTCTCATGCATCATGTCATGAAAAATAGTTGTCATAGCTCTTTGATAGGTAGCTCCTGCATGTTTTAATCCAAAAGGCATAATGTTCCAACAATAGGTACCCCATGCACAAGTGAATGTAGTCTTTTCTTGATATTTAGGAGATATCTTAATTTGATTGTATCTAGAAAAACCATCCATCAAAGAATAAATCTCATAACCTACAGTCATATCCACTATCATGTCTATATTAGGGAGTGGAAAGTCATCCTTTGGGCATGCTCTATTGAGATCCCTAAAATTTGTACAAACTTGAATGGATTTGTCATGTTTGGAAACTAGTAAAATGTTTGATATCCATTCAACATAGGCAATAGCTCTTATAAATTTTTCACCAAGGAGTTTTTCTAATTCCGCTTTGACTAGAAGAGCTATGTGAGGATGCATTTTCCTCAATTTTTGTTTAGCTGGTTTGACATTTGGAGCTATAGATAAGTGATGCATGATAAGATTGATTTCCAATCCTGACATATTTGAATAAGTCCATGCAAAATTGATTTTCTTTCTCTGTAAGAACTTAGTGTAAGTCTCTTTTTCTGTTGGTGACAAGGACTCAACCAAGTGTACTATCTATGGAGACTCATTTGTACCCAAATTAACTGCTTGTGTTGGCTCAATGAGTACTGAAGATTAATCCTGAAAATAACTGAGGAGACGATCAAGTACCTCATCCTTAGGCACCTCAGAGAGGTTTTCACCCTTGGATACATCATTTATTTTTAATTTTTTTGGTTCTAACACCACCACATAGTGGTTTTTGCCATCAGAACACCTATTCTTTTTATTTTCTTTTCTCTTTATCTTGTGACTAAGGTACTTGATGTCTGGCTCTGTCATACTGGTAGCCGGTTCCCTGGTGGAAGAGACTACGGGTTCAATGGAATTCAGGTAAAAAGCTATCTCATAATCATTTTGGAATGTTAAAAGCTCAGGTTCTTGATAGCATTGAGACCAATCAATAAGGTCAGGATGAACAAGAGATAAGGCAATGGCTGGTTCAAGGTTATAAATATGAATGATATTATCACTGGTGACTGAAGAGTCAGAGTCTGTCAAGTATCCCTCTAAGCTACCCAAATTAGGATTCATCCTAACAACCAAAGAATCATTCACTAAGGCAACATGTGAGTTCAAAACCTCTAATCCTACACGTGACTCATTGGCTACGTCGGATTGAGAACTATAAATGTGTACAACATCAACATCTTTATCAACTATTGAGAGCTCCGAAAAAGAGTCCCATTCATATTCATTAGAACTGGTATCTAATCTGTGACTAGGATGCTTAAACCATGAAGGCTTGGGACATCGAGATGTTGAAGGTCCAGTTTTATCAAAAGTAGTACTTTCTCTTTCCATTAAACGAGCAAGATTCTTTCTTTGATGCTCTCTCAAAGGATCCTCTATATCTGATTCTTGTTCTAAAGTTGCAACTGATGCATGGGTGACTGAAATATCTGAATTTCCCCAAAGAAGAGTAGTGGAAGGGACCCAATCTTCACACATATCTTGTTGATTTGTCAAATTAGGTTCATATTCAGGTTCATCATCACTATCCAACTTCTCAAAGAGAGGATTGGTATGCTTTTTGCATTTTTCAAATCCTAGCCCAACTGGTTTCTTAGAATTACGTCCAAATTTAGCATGATCAAGAGGTTCAGACCTATCATCCAAATTGTGATTAAGAGGGCCATACCCAGGATAGCCCATATTCTTGACAAAATTATATCCTCTCCCATAAGCTTTAGGAGAAGGAGATAAATTCTCATTGTGCTTATACTTTTCTTCTCTATATATCCAGTCTCTAACAAATGTTTCCTCTTTCTCATTTTGAATAGGAACCGATGATTCTACAAATTTTCCAAATAATATCATAGCTGAAGAGGAAGGATTCATATCTTTTGAAGGTTTACCATAAGACGTAGGTGAAACTGGCAATGTTGTGAGGGAGTTGAGTTGATACCCCCCCATACCAAGGTCTACTATCTTAAACTTGTCTTTACATTTTGCTAAGGTAGCATCAAAATATCATGCTTCTCTATTAAGGGGAACATGTGCCCCTACTAAAATTGAATTAACAAATAAAGTGTTATCCCCAGGTATACAAATCTCTATGCCATTGTAGGGGAACTTAACACATTGATGGTAGGTAGACGACACTGCTTGCATGTCATGAATCCATGGCCTACCAAGTAAGATATTATACGCAAGGGGTCCAACATCAACTATTTGAAACAAAATATCATTTTGAACAGGGCCAATCCTAATAGGAAGGATGGCCAACACCTTGGAACTTCTTTCTGCCTCATCATAGGCTTTGATAGTAATCCTTTTTTCTGGTATCTATAACTTCTTCAGAATAACCCAATTCTTTCAAAAGACTAAAAGAACAAATATTAAGCCCAACACCCCCATCTATCAACACGCGCCTAAAACGGGTTCTATGGATCATGGCCTCAATGTGAAGGGCAAGATTGTGCGGATGGCTCAAAGCTTTATCATCATCTTCGGGAAATGTAAGGTAATGAGGGGTAGCAATGTGATTAACCATACTCTGGAATTGATCAATATCTAAGTTGTTGGGGACATTTTTCATGCGCAAAGCATCCTCAAGGATTAGTTTATGTCTCGGAGACAACTCTAAAATCTCAAAGATCAAAATATGAGCAGGTGTTCTTTGTAATTGATCAACAAGATTGTAGTTCAATTTAGGATTGACAACTGGCTTCAAGGTAACAGGTTTAGACGCCACTTGCTTAGGTTTACTAGATTTGCTTGAATTGGGTCCTTTAATGACAACAAGACTTTGACTTCGGGTAACAACATTAAGGGCTTGAGATGACCTTCTAGAGTTGGGACCCCTTAGCACCACAACAGGTTCTCTATCAAAAATCGGAGGAGAGTCTTCATCTAGATCATAACCATAAGGATCTCTTCCACTCATCATGTTAACATTTTCTTTCACAAATTAAAGCATGTTGATGGTATTCTCTGCATCTATATAAGTATAGTTGATCTCAGCTTTGCCATTCTTAAATTTAGAGGTTTCCCCCTTTTTCATATTTGGGCAAAGGTTCCTTGAATGCCTTATGATCGACGTTGGTGTTCAATCCATCTACGGTAATTTGGTTACTGTCAATGAGATTTTGAATGATGTGCCTGAGTTTGTAGCAATGTTCAATGTCATGTCCAATACCATTATGAAATATGCAATAGGCTTTCTCTTTCCACTAAGGTGGTTTAACTATAGGTATATAAAAATACGCTGCATTCTGAGGACGTATCAAAATGCTAGCAATGATTTTATTGAAAATCTCCCCATATGTTTCACCAAGTTTTGCAAATTGACATTTTTCGCTTGTAGGCTTACCTTGGTAACTTAGCTTACTTTCTTGTTGATTGGATGTATTGAGCTTTGTAGCCTGAACAGTACTAGATAAGTGGAGCACAGGTTGATCTTTATGTTGGGAGGAATCCACAACTCCATCGTTAACCACTTGTTTGTTTTTATTCAAATATTGGTTCTTTCCTTTATCCTTGTTAGAATTGTTGTTGTTTTGACCATTGTTGTTGTTATTTCCTTGTTTAGTCAAAATTACTTGTTCTCTCAAAACATCCTCAATTCAGCATACAGTCTCAACCATGGTATCAAATGAATCAAAAACCACTTTCTTAACTTCATACCGCAATTCAGGGACGAAATTGCTTACAAGAATGTCAATCTTTTCATTATCAAGAATAGTTCCAGAATAACAAGAGAACTTTCATTTCCACCTTTTCAAGAAGGTAACAAAAGACTCTCCTTGACTCTGCTTTAAGTTACATAAGTCCAACAAAGTGATAGATTTTGAAATATTGTATGCAAAGTGTTGAACAAATCTTTGAACAAGCTCTTTGAAATTCTTAACAGGAGTTATCTTAGTAAACCATTCCATTGCTTGCCCCCTAAGACTTCATGGGAATAACCTCATGAGGTATGAATCATCTTGATGAAACTAAAAACTAGTGGTATAGAACTGTCGCACATGATCATGTGGATCTCCACTTCCATCATATTTGTCATATTGAGGAATTTCAACCTTTCTAGGAAATTCTTTCATGTCAACACTCTTATCAAAAGGATTAGGACAAATCGAGTCCAATGAGAAAGAATTCTTAGGTGCAGACATCTTGGCTATTTGTCTTTTCATTTCATCCACCTTCTCCTCTTGAGATGGATCTTGTCTCTTAATCTTTCTATCTACATCAAAGTTGTAAGGGACCTTAGCCCCATTATCAATTAGACTCTTTAGGATCTTATCTTGGTTTTGCTTCACATACTTCTCCACATATTATTGAAAGAATGGTTCTTGTTGTATGTACATGAAATCTTGGGAGGTGCAATCAAAACTCATGTTACTACCTCCATATTTTGAACCATAATGAGCATGTTTCAAAGATGGTTTTGAGATCCTAGGAGGGGTTTGTCTCCTATGATAATCATGTCTAGAAACTCTTCTTCCTCTAGGACTAGGAGATCGTGATGGTGATCTTGAATGTCTCCTACTTCTTGGAGTCCTAGGAGGAGTGGATGGAGGAGAATTGTTTCAACCACTAATATGCATATGATTGAATGGACCATGGAGTTGTCTAGCCAAGAGCCTAGCTTGCTCCTCTTGAAGGGTTTTCCTTTCCATTTCCATTGAAGCTTTTTTCTCCAACTCTAGATGTTTAATTTCTTCTTGCGTATGAATTTGTTCATCTTGGAAAACCTTCTTTTCATGCTCAATCCTCTTGAGTCTGTCGCTCATGTAGTTGTTAGATGTTTTAAGAGGTGGGCTTGGTCTTGAATGTTGAAACAAGTTGTTGCTATAAGTTGCATTGATGTGAGAATCATGAAGTTTATCTCCTTATTTCTCATGTTGGGATAACTCATCATCATAAACATGTCTCTTACCTTTTTCTTTCTCAGCCCTTTGATGTGCATCCAAATATCTTGTTGAAATAAGGGGTGAGGTTGGTCTACTGTTGTGAGAGGAACCACTGAAGGAAAGAGCATGTCTACTCCTTGCAAAGAAATCTTCATAATGTTTATCCATGGCTTCTCTCTCCCTTTGAGTCATTTTGTAACTCGTATCCATAGAAGAGTGAGAAGATGCTAAGGGGATACCCAACTCACTAAGGTGACTCTTGGAATCAGACCAAATTTCTGAAGTATTCCTAGGCGATTTATCAAATATGGGTCCTTTTTCCTTATGTCTTTGGCGAGTTTGAACTAAGGGTAATTGGTTAAAAACCACTGGAGGCCATTTTCCTTGATTTACTTGATATCTTGTTGTAACTGGCATGAAAGAAAAGGTACTAGTTGATAGGATTACCTTAAGAAATGTTGGTACCAAACTAGGATAGAAAAGGCATTAACTTGTCCAAAAAAGAGGTGATAAGATAGAAAATTGCAAATAGGGATAAGCCAACACTACCACAGAGGTGCCCAATAACTTTGGGTTAATACCCTAGCACATATGGATCAGGAGGATGGTCTTACCCAAATTAATTTGAAATTGAAATTGAAGTTGTGTGAAAGTGGATGGACAAGAGACTACCAAAACTCTATAGGTGTGTTATCAAAGAATCTAAAGGTTTATTTTTTCAACAAGGACGGTTTCTATCTCACCAAGTGCCAAGCAAGGTCACTTGTGAAATCAAAGATTGCTAATTCAAGAGGTCAAATGCAAGAATCCTAAGTAAAACAAGCTTCTAACAGTAGGGTAAGTAATCCAATCAGACCCGGATCAACCCAAAAAATAGAAAACGACGGGACAACAAGCTAAAAAGGACTCAAAAATGATAGCAACAGTTCACTGACAGGAAGTTTCACGCGAGGAAGTGCTGTCTCGTGCGAGGAAATGCTGTCACGCGAGGAAATGCACAGTCGCGTGACAAAATGCACAGAACGATGCAAGAAAATAGTTTTCTCGCGCGAGGAAAGGACACAAAACTTCAGTTTTCACTTGTTTTAAATAACCAACTAGGTGCATTAACAGATTTTATCATGAATCAATCACGTAAGACAACAATCAGGGAGTTCAAGCAATCAATGTCTTCAAACAATGAGCAAGGGACAAAGCAACCTTGCACATGAACATAGATAGTGTCATAGTAATTCTACTCCGTAAGAATGCTACTTGTGTATGTTCTCCAATGTTTTCCAATCACGCACATAGTCCTATGAAAGAAAAAGTTGGTTGCACTATGGTTCTTAGTAATGGCTTGACTCTGTAACTTTTGCAATTTCAAGTGGGTGAAATCCAATCCCGACGCACCGAGGTTTTGACACAGTCTAAGAATTTAATTAATCAGGAGCTGCTGAGGAGATCTGACAACCCACAAGAAACTACACCCATAGAGATTTTTTCCACAAGGACATTTATATAGCGACTGTCACTACCATGGAAAAAATGGCTATTATCGCTTGAGGTTCCATCCACGTGGTTGACCCAATAAAGGGAATGTCCACTACGGTTAACCCTCTCTAACAAGGAAGACTCACAAAATGGACCACATGGGGACTTAGTTTGGATT
>MU225326.1:1627328-1663338 GCA_018584345.1 Thuja plicata | reverse complement strand
GGTTCCATCCACGTGGTTGACCCAATAAAGGGAATGTCCACTACGGTTAACCCTCTCTAACAAGGAAGACTCACAAAATGGACCACATGGGGACTTAGTTTGGATTCAAGGGTTCCAAGTTTCTGATGCTCCCAAAATGGAAAAGAGCATAATCCTCTAGCCTCTTCACCTCACCAAAACATAGAAAACATGATTCATTGACCCACTAATTTGAAATCACCTCATTCAAGATTCACACAACAAAAAATGACACCAATCTCCCAAAGGGAGAAATAATTGCCAAAAGTTGAGGTCCAAACCAAGTTGACCAATGAGGTAAAAATAAAATCCTTCCCTACCTATAAGGGGATCTATCGTCAAGAAGAGCTTCGCATGTAAAACAAGCGAATGAAGCCCACTCTCTCAAGATCACCACAAATAGTGTTCATAGGGCCTAATTACTATGTGAAACATGTATGCAAGAAAGCAAATCTAGGTCCATTTTAGAGAACCAATTGGAAATATGATCTATGAAAGCAAGAAAACACTCAAGCTAGACACATGAGATGTTCATTTTAATTCCCAAAATCCAAATGTTATAGAGAGCAACAAAATACCTCAAATTCAAAGCAACACGAATCATTTTGTTGTTTATCCAAGCAAGTCCAAATCAACATCAACAACAACAACAACAAATCACAAACCACCAGAAATAGTAAACATTAGTGGTTAGCATGAAAAATCAGAGATATATCAATATAGAAATGAAAAATAGATCTCTGATACAAAATATTGCGTGAGAAAGTACATAGAACCATGCGATAAAATGCACAGTCGCGCGAGGAAATAGAAAGTTCACGTGAAAAAATGCACAGCCGCGCGACAGAATGCACATGCAGTGAAAAAAAGTATAGAAACAACAAACCAGTCAAATCACAACACTAATGTCGAATCTCGTGTGAGGAAATGCTGCACCACGTGATGAAGTACACAGAACTGCGTGATAAAACACCAGATCCAGCACAATCTCATGCGAAGACTCGCAAAAGCTCGCGCGAACTTTCTCTGCAGTAAAAAACAACAAGTACGGAAAAGATAGAAATTTCAGATCCAAAAATAAATTTGACGAAAAATAGCTAAAAAGATAGAAAATGAATCTTCTGCCCCACGGTGGGCGCTAAAAATGTGTGCTAAAATATTGACACACTTCTATGAATCATTCCATCCAAGGTTGCTCAAGAATGAGGCCTCAAATATCGATCCATAGCTCTCTAGTCGTGGAGTGCAAAGGTGTGAAATGGAGGCCCTCAAATTGACCTAGTTATGCCCATGCAAGTACACTATGAAATGAGAGATTCAAATGCATGAAAATTAGATCTACTCTATATGATAACAGTGCATGAAACGAAATTAATCTAAATGATAACAATGCATGATTAATCTATGAAAGGAAATACAAATGCAAGTTTAATCTATGAAAATAAACATGAATCTAATCTACATGAATAGCCATGGATGCAAGAAGAAGAAGACAAGAAGAGAGAAGTTGCAATATCCAAGCTCAAGTGCTCAAATCCTCCTCCAAAATTGCTCTCCAAACCTAGAGCATAACAATACTATGAAAACCCTAATATGAAAATGAGAAGGAGAGATTTCCTTATAAAGAAAAGTGAACGGTTGAAATTAAGAGGCAAAAATCAAAGGCTATGATTAAGAGGCAAAAATCCCACCACTTAGGAGGATGTGAAGAAAAAGGGATTTTATTTAACTTTTATTTAATTTATTGCCTTTTTCATCAATTAAAGTGCTTTAAGTGGGGATTTTTATTTATTTCATTAAAAGAGGGGTTTTCTTTCAATTAAATAAATTAGAAGAATTTTATTTAATTAAATGGGGGGAATTGAATTTAATTAAATAAAAGGAATTTTATTTAATTAAAAGGGAGAAATTTAATTTAAATAAATAAGATGAATTTTATTCAATTAAAAGGGAGATTAAATCTTTTAATTAAATAAGATAAATTTTATTTAATTAAAAAGAAAATTAAATCTTTTAATTAGATAAAAATGATCAAACCTTAGGAAATATTGAAATAATTGATTAACTGAATTAATTACAATTTGATCAAGGAAATTGATTTGAATTGAAAATATTGCAAAGCACCGATTCAGGAAATTGATAAAATGATAAATGGGGCCCAAAGTCTAGGTGACCATTTTAGGGTGCATACAATAAGCTCCAGTCCCAAAAGTAGCAGTGATAACATAAGGTCCTAACCACTCAGGTTCAAACTTTCCTTTCTGCTCCATGTTAGGCTGGTTTTTAGGATTTTCCTTTAGGACGAGATCCCTCACTTTAAATTGGCATGGTTTAACCTTTTTATTATATCCCTTGGACATGCGTGCTTGGTACACCTTTAGGTGATCAAACACCTATTGTCTATGCTCATCTAGTAGGTCTAAAGAATTCAACCTATCGATGCAGTATTGCTCATCAGTAACAAGCCCTTGTAAAGATATTCGTAAAGATGAGATTTCAACCTCAATAGGTAGTACTGCTTCAGCACCATAGACTAGATCAAATGGTGTGACTCCAGTTGGTGTTCTGATGCTTATTTTGTAGGCCCATAGTGTGGGATTTAGTTGTAGATGCCAGTCTCTGCCAGACTTACTTACAGTTCAGTGTAGGATTTTGAGAATATTCTTATTAGATGCCTCAGCCTGCCCATTACCTGGAGGATAATAGATTGAGGAGCAGTGTTGAGTGATGTGAAACTGTTCACAAAGGTCATCAGTGTCCTTGTTTTTAAATTGGCCCCCATTGTCTGTTAAAATTGAAGAGGGTATCCCATATCTACAGATAATGTAGTTAAGAATGAACATAGCCACCTGTTTGCCAGTGGCTTTGATTAGCGGCATGACCTCAACCCACTTCATGAAATACTCAGTGGCCGTAATGATGAGCTTGTGTCCATTTAAAGAATTAGGATATATTTGTCCAACCAAGTCAAAGGCCCATTACTGAAATGGCCAATGTGTAATGAAAGGTATAAGTTCTCTGGCAGGAGCATGGATGATATTTCCATGTGTTTGGCATTTATGACATGTTTTGGAAAATTGAATAGGATATTTTTCCATGGAAGGCCAGTAATAGCCTACTCTGAGTAGTTTATTTGCTAGTGAAAATCCATTTGAATGTGATCCACATACACCTTCGTGGACTTCTTTTAACACACGATCTGACTCTTTGAGTTCTAAACATCTAAGAAACGTACCATCAAGACCTCATCGATATAAGTTATTAGTTATGAGGACATAACACAATGTTGTCCTAATCAGGGCTCTTTTCTCATTTCTGGATAGATCATTAGGAATGGTTTGGTCAGTTAGATAGGCAATAATATTAGCATATCGAGATTAGTCTGGGGTGTTCAAAGCACAGATTACTTGGTATTCAGGGGTATTAAAGGATGGATGAGATAATTCTTCCACCAAGAAGTCATAGCAGAATCGATGTTCCTCTAGTTGTAACATGGACACCAATGTAGCCATAGCATCTGCAGCTTTGTTCTCGGTTCTAGGTATCTACTAGAATGTGATGAAGATGAAGTATTTCTTTAAGTCATCAACCAATTGTTTGTAGGGTGTCAAATTCTCATCTTTCGTCTGATAATCTCCATTGACTTGATTGATAATGAGTTGGGAGTCACCATACACATGTAACTCTACGATTTTCCATTCCATGTCAAGCTTAAGACCATTTACCAATGCCTCATATTCAGAAATGTTGTTTTTGCATGGAAACATCAATTTGTAGGACTTTGGTATCTTGTAGCCTTGAGGAGTTATGAATAGAACCCCTGCTCCAGAGCCTTGTTGTGTGAAAGAACCATCAAAGTACATCTTCCATGGATACTCAGTTAGATGCATAATGGTCTCATCAGGGAATTCAATCCTTAAAGGTTCATCATCTTGGAGTGGTGAATTAGCCAGTTGATATGCAAGGACTTGTACTTTAGTATCCCTCCTATCCATGTACTCAATGTCAAATTTGCTTAGAATGAGGACCCACTTCGCCAGGCATCCTGTTAATGTTGTTTTGCTTAAAAGGTACTCCAGAGGATCGATCTTTGCAATGAGCCTTACTGTATGTGATAGCATGTAATGTCTCAATTTTTGTGATGCAAAGACAATGACTAAGCATGCTTTCTCAATAATGTTGTAATTGAGCTCATAGGAGACTAGTTTTCTACTGATGTAGTAGATAGCTCTTTCTTTCTTAGTTGCATCCTCTTGTGCTAGCAATACTCCTAGTGATGTAGTTGTAGCTAAAATATACAGGAGTAATGGATTTCCATGAATAGGTGTCATAAGAATAGGAGGAGTAGCTAGGTACTCTTTTAATTATCTAAAATTGGCTTCACAGTGTTCATCCCATTTGAAAGTGACCCCTTTATGTAGCAATTTGGTAAAGGGCTGTGCTCTATCCACCAGTTGTGACATGAATCTCCTGATTGATTGAATTCTCCCTTGTAATGTCCTTATTTGACTAATGTTGCGTGGAGGATTCATCTCTAGTATAGCTTTGAATTTTGCAGGATCTACCTCAATTCCCTTCGTTGAGACAATAAACCCTAAGAGCTTTTCTGACTGGACCCCAAATGCACACTTCTTTGGATTGAGCCTGAGTTAAGATTGCTCCATACGATCCAATATCTTGCTTAAGTCATTAATATGAGTATTTCTTTCTTTGGATTTAGCTAAGGTGTCATCCACGTAATGCTCCATGTTTTTATGCATCATGTCATGGAATATAGTGATCATTGCTCTTTGATATGTAGCACCGACATTCTTTAACCCAAATGGCATGGCGTTCTAGCAAAAGGTTCCCCATGCGCATGTAAATGCAATTTTCTCTTGATCCTCGGGGGCAATTTTTATCTAATTGTAGCTCGAGAAACCATCCATTAGTGAATACATTTGGTAGCCTGGTGTGAGGTCTACGATCATATCAATATTAGGCAGTGGGAAGTCATCCTTAGGACATGCCTTGTTTAAGTCTTTGAAGTCCGTATAGATACTGATAGATTTATCAGATTTAGATACTAGGACCACATTGGAGATCCATCCTACATAGGTAATGACTCTGATGAATCCAACTTTCAACAATTTCTCTAGCTCCGCTTTTACTAGCAATGCAACACAAGGATGCATTTTTCTTAGTTTTTGTTTCACGAGGTTGATCCCGGGAGCTATAGACAAGTGGTGCATTATTAATTTAGGATCCAGTCCAGGCATATCTGGATAAGACCATGCAAAGTTGATCTTCTTCTCTTTCAAGAACTTGGTGAACTATGTCTTTTCCTCTTCCGACAAATATTGTGCTAGGTGGACTATTTGAGGATCTTCAATTGTGCCCAGATTAACTGGCTGTGTTGGTTCTATAAGAACTGAAGACCTCTTGAAAGTGCTCACAGAGGATATTAATAATCTCATCCTTTGGCACCTCTGAGAGGTTTTCACCATCGGATACATCTTTTGTTTTTACTATTTTAGGATCTGACACTGCCACAACGTGGTTTTCACCGTCAGTTCCCCTTTTCTTTTTATTTTTCAATTTTTGACTGAGAAACTTGATATCCTCCTGTGACATGTTCACGCTCCTTGCAATGGGGGAAGAAGGGTAGGGTTCACAAGCATTTAGATAGCAAGCCAAAGTGTAGTCATTGGGAAAGTTGAGAGTAGGAGTAAGATCTGTACTAGTCCAATCAATTAGGTCTGGGTTTATCAACAACAAGGAATCAAACTCTGGGAAGGACAACACTGCGTTAGCATTATGACTATTAACTAACATGACATGTCTTGTTAAGTTAAATTCTTCAATGTTTAGATTAATAAGAGCTAGATCATCATTAAAAGGGTTATTGTTAGTCATATGCGGACCAAATTCTAGTGACTCGTCAGTAGAAATTTCATCATCATCTCTTCATAAAAGGAGGCTTATTGCTTGTCACCTTTGAAATTCTTCTAGACTTATGAGAACACCAGTCTCTCCATCAATGATTGGGGGAAGGGATTCTTCCTCTGCTTCAGGAATATCAACATTGTTGGGAGTGGTGTCAGAATGTTCACGAGGTGCTAATGGAGCTGCAAATATGTGAATTGTATCTATCTTAATGTCTTGTATGGTGATAGATAGCTCATCCCATTCATAATCATGAGAGCCAGTGACCTCATCATCAGATTTGTTTAAGTATTCAACAATAGTTATCTGGTGTACTCGGTTAGCTATATGTGGATCAAAGTATGGTAAATGTCATGAAATTGTGACTAATTGCCCCCAGTTAGGATGTGAATCCTATTGTTGAGATGTGCTCTTCGTAGCTGTTTCTATTAGTGGTACCTCTGGATCAGCTACTGTCGTGTCTCCTACCTCTAAATAGGAGGTCATGCTAACAAAGGAGTGTGAAGATCTTGTAGTACCTCAAAACTTGGTACATAGCGCTCTCCTTGATAGTTGGGATTCTTTGTGCCAAAATGTAATAACCTTTCATAAGGCCATGGTTCTAGTACTACCTCATCTGTTTCATCACTCCCTTTGTCAGAGATCAGACTATATTTTGAAGTAGGTTTGTCAGAGGTATTATTAAAACCTAGTCCTGTTTTGTCTCTGGTATTCCTGAACTCCATGTGTATAGGTTCAAAAAGTCCTCTTCCTTTTTCGTTTAGAGGTCCTTTTCCTTTGTATCCCATTTTCTTGAGGAGGTCATATCCTTTACCATACTGGTTCGGGGATATTTCCACATGTTTTACCTCAACTTTCGTCGGTTCTCCCTTGTAAATCCAATCTAAGATTGCATGTTCTTCTATGTTATCTGAAGAAGATGTGGATGCCTTAACCATACCCATTGCCTTGTGAATTTCATGTTCTTTAGACGCGGCAGGTGTGAAAGACGAGGAGGGTTTTCCATAGGATCTTGGTGATACTAGAAGTTCTATCAGTGATGGAGTCATGTCCAACTTGTATTCCCCCATACCTGTTTCTTCAAGTTTTAAGGTTTTTCAAAAACTCTTCATAACCATGTCATTGGTAGTCTCAGGAGCAATCTCATCCATAGCCTCTTTTTTATGTGAAATCATACTACCTACTTTGATATTGTTACAAGTATAATTAGCATCCACAGAAATTGTCACTTCCACCCCATTATGTGGGAACTTGATACACTGGTGGTAAGTAGATGACACAACTTGCATTTCGTGAATCCATGGTCTCCCCAACAGGATATTGTAGGCTAGGGGTAGATCCAGAACTTGACATATGACATTCCTTTCAATTGGTATGACTCTGATGGGTAGAACAATAATACCTTTAGAGGATCTTTCTTCCTCATCATAAGCTTTGATAGTTATTTTTCTTCTAGAGTCAATGGTCTGTTCTGAGAGACCCAATTTCCTGATTAGATTAAGTGTACAAATATTCAATCCTACGCCTCCATATATCAATACACGTCTAACACAGGATTTATGAATGAGGACTTCAATATGGAGGGGTTGATTATGTGGATGTGTCAATGATTTATCATCCTCTTCAGAAAAGGAGAGGTAATGTGGTGTTGAGATGTGATTGACCATCGCTTGGAATTTGTCTATATCAAGGTCTTTTGGTACATCTGTAGCATGTAAGGCTTGTTCTAGGATTTCCCTATGCACTGTGGATATTTTGAGCAACTCAAAAATGGAAATTTTGGTAGAGGTTCATTGCAATTGGTCTACCAAGTCATACTTTGCTGCGGGAATAGTTACCATGTGTTTTACTACTAGTTTGGGGATAGTAATAACAAGAATCTTGGACGTTGATGTTGGTTTTGGGGAAGAATTAGGTCCTTTGATTGTGACCTGTGCTTGGCTCTGAGTCACTACATTCGATTGGAAAGAAACACCTTTGATTGTGACCACATTAATTGATTTGATTTTAATGTCTAGCATATTGATCACATTATCATTATTGGAGTAGGTGTAGTTTACTTCATTACCTTTTCCTTTAGAAGTTTCCCATTTGTCACAATTAGGGAATGGTTTATTGAATGTTGTATGATCTTCATTGGTAGTGTGTCTGTCTACTTTGATCTTTCCTCCTTCAATGAGGTCTTGAATAACATGTTTAAGTTTAAGGCAATTATTAGTCTTGTGTCCTTTGTTCTTGTGAAAGACACAGTATGAATTATCATCCCACCACCTAGGTTTGACCGCTGGTTCCCATGGTTTGGAATCTGGGATTGTGAGAACTTTGTCCTCTAGAAGTGTCTTCAAAATAGTCCCAAGAGGCTCTCCCAAAGGAGTGAATGTTCTTTGAGGTTTTGAAGTCCATTGCCGACCCTTGCTATTATCATTGTTTGCTTTGGGTATGGGGGTCGTTACCTTGGCATCTTTTCTTGCTTGCATACTCTTAGTTAGATTGAATACCTCAGGTTTAGGACCAACATTGGATGTGTCTACTACACCATCATTGACAACATTTTTGTTTTGCTTCCACCACTTAGGCTTGGAGTTGGAGTTGTTAGTTTTGTTTTCACTTTGAAGAGTGATCTCCCCCTTTTTAACCATAACTTCTTCAATACAGAGGGCGTTCTTGATCATCCTATTGAAACTAGGGGAATCTTGCATCTGCAATGTGTAGTTCAATTCTAGTATTAAGTTATTAACAAAGATTTCCATTTTCTCAGATTTGGGAATGGCTCTTGAATACCATGCAAAGATTTTCCTCCACCTTTGCAGAAAGTGGGTAAAGGGTTCGCCAATCTTCTATTTAGTGTTGCATAGATCCATCATAGTCACATCATGCTAGACATTATAGGAGTAATGTTGGATAAACTGTTGTATTAACTCCTCAAAAATTTTGACCTTGGGCGTAAGTTTTGAGAACCATTCCATGGTGTTGCCTCTTGGACTTCCAGGAAACAACTGCATGAGGTAAGTGAGTTCATGCATGTACTCTATGCTAAGAGTGCAAAACTCTCAAACATGGTCATGTGGATTAGTTTCTCCCGTATACTTGTCATATTTTGGCCGTGCCACATTGGGAGGGAATGGAACCATAATGATATTTTTGTCAAAAAGAAATGGACAAATGGAGTCCACCGAGTATTTTATTTTGGGTTTAGCCTTCTCTTGCTTGAGAGTCACAAGCTCTGTTTGCATTAAGGTAAGTTGTTTGGCGAGAATAGAAATAGGAGTTGGTATCTCCTTTTCTTTTATTTGTTCCACATCGTAATCCTTGGGTAATTTTACGCTAGTGGATGCTAAATGGAGAAAGTATTTCTCTTTATCCTTGTCAATCATCTTTTCCAATATCTTGTGGAGCCTCTTGCTCTGTTTGAGTTTATCATACTCTTCTTTAGTGATGTCTTCCTCACTGCCCAATTCAAATAGAGGACATTCAAATGTGGGTTCTTCTTGTTCATTGATATCTTTGTGCTTTTGGCTTTTTCTATTGTCATATTCTTCAAAAGATGCACTTCATTCGCGAATGTTTCTATCCATTTGTGGAGAGTCTAGATCAAGTAGGGAACTGCGAGATGTTTCTCCTTGAAAGTGTAGTGATTTAGGAGGAACTTTCAATCCTTTAGACGTGTACTTGTTGCATCTTGTGTTAACCATGTATCCGTATCTTAACTTCATCAAAGCTTCCCGAGAGGGTCAGGCAGTATCTTGAATCGTTCAAGTGAGTGTGTCTAGGTGGAAGTATTGTTTGAGTTTTGGTGGAAGTAAATTATTCTAGCGTCAGAGGGTTAGAATGCCCTGAAAGTGAGCTAGGAACCAAGTTGTTGTAAGAAGCGGATAGACCACATGCATTGAGATAGATAACGAAAAATTGACTGGACATGCAAGGTAGACATTTGAAAAAGTATTTGACACAGCGACAGGGAGACCAGAAAAGACAATAGGGGCAAACTAAAGAGCCAAAAGGGTATCTAAATCAACTGAGTTTTCTTGAGAAGCTATTCTAAAAATGCCCACTGTCTTAGATGCGAGCCTAGCAATACAAGATGCGAGCTGGAACCCTAGATGCGACGATGTGTTAACCAGATGTGAGCCAGGATACCAAAAATGATCTAGAATATAAGGGATGCAATTTTTTGATGTCTTTGTCAGATTTGATCAGTTTTGAAAAATTCATTTTAGAAGTGCGTGAAGTTTGTCTAATTGCAGTTTTGCATTCTGAGACATGTTAGTGAATGAAAACACATGTATAGACCCAGGATTGAAATTTGTTGCTTATTTTGAAAACGTTATCTTTTTAGTAATATTTCAGTTATGTTAAGCATTTTTGCATTGTTAAAGGGTGAAATAGGCACACATCTTATCCCTATTTTCTAGGTGGAGGATGAAAATCCTTGCTTGTTGACTTAGGTACACACTCAAATGCTAATCAGAATACAGTCATCACCAAGAATGCAATGGCTCCAGTCATGATGTTGTATTATCCGACTCCAAATGCAAGTGAGGACACGATATGATGAGTGTCTTGGGGCAATTACTTTTTGCCTTGCACAAGGCTTATCACCCTTTTAGGGGTAAATCAAGAATTCTTTCAGTTTAAATATTTTCTATGATTGGGCAATCTGTTTGAAATCGTCCCCCATAGAATTGCACAAGGAAAAATTGAGGCGTATAGCCCTATGAGTACTCAAATATGTGTAGTCTTGCAAGCAAGATTCAAGTGGTTCCGCTCTACACACACCCAAGCATGTTCAAGGAATGATGTCAAAATTCTAGGAACAAAACTAATTCCGTCTTTTAAGGCTTTGGTCTATGAGGAAGCAATTATTTATAGTGATTTGGAAGGGTTGACGTAAAACCTTTCCTCACTTAGGTCATTTTCGGGAGATTTTTTCCTCAACTAGCAGGACCTCTACTATTAAATAAGCATACAAAGGATTGGCGAGCATAGGACATCTAGATTTCTGATTCCTCTGAAGAAGAAGAGCATACTCTCCTAATCCATGCCATTTTCTCCCAAAACAGTTTCCAGCAAACAGTTCATTTCCTCAAGAAATATTGTGCTCGATTTAAGATGTTCCTATTTTATGGAAAACAGAATGCTTGAAAGTAAAGTTTATATTATTCAATTATCTGCAACTTTAGATGAGTAGCTTGTTCAATTTTTGATCCCCAAAATTTAGACAATGAGATTGTTTATTTAGCCCACAAATTTAGTGCTTTGAGTTGTTCATTTACTGATCCAAAAGAAATTTAGTTTGGTTTTCTTGGTTCAGTTATCTCCAAATTCCTTTCAACCCATAAACTGATGTGTGAGTTTTTGATTTTCCTTTAAAAGGAAAAGAACATAGTCCTCTAGTCAATTTAGTAGAAGATTAGAAAAATGTTCTTTAGTGTAAAAAGCATGTAAAAATAGAGGTCAAGACGGGGGTTGGGAAACCTGAAAAACCATGTTAGTATTATTTGTTCAACTCCCAAGAAAAACCTTTGATAGAAACCTGCAAACACTAGTTAGGCTATTTTAAAAGACAAAAAAACCAAAGTGATCAAACTGTTAGAGGTTAGGCAATGAAGTACGCAAGATTTTTCACCAGATGTGATCTTAAAACACAGGATGTGATACCATATACCAAATGCAAGACCTTGTCACCAGATGTGACCGAATGTTCCCCAGATGCGATTCTAAACCAAAATCGATCCAGGAAATCCTGGATGCAAGCCTCATTTTTTGCAGTGCGAGGGCGTATCCCGGATGCGAGCCAAAATGACCAGATGGGATTCTGGACCTGAAAACTGGGAGGAAAGATTAGTGAAAAATAAGGTCAAAATGAGGCAAATCTCAAATTGGGCCCTACGGTGGGCGCTAGAAATGTGTGTGTTAAAATGTGCACCTGCTATCTACAACATGACACTTCGATAGATCACTACATTAGTGGAAAACATGGTTAGAAGAGCATATAAAACACTAAAATTGACCTATTTATTTCTAACTAAGAAGAGTATGATAAGCAACATAATAGCCCTCAGATTATGCTACTATCAGTGACATATATGACTTAGTATGAAAGGTTTGAGTTAAAACAAACTAAATGATAAGAAAACATACATATTTAACTCTAAAAATGAACATAATAACAATGCATGAACATAAGAAACTAAATGAAATATGAGTCTATATGAATCCTAACAGCGTAACAATGCATTTTCAATATAAGTTATGGGCTCTTTGTGCTCAAAAACACCTTCTATTTATAGAAGAATGAGGTGAGAGAGGGGGACAAGGTGCATTAATGGAGTTGAAAAACTCATTAATGAAGTGTAAGAGCAATAAATGCCAAATGCATTGAAGAGGCACGGGCTTAAGGAATCTCCATTAATGAGGCATTAATGAGAGCCTTAAAGAAGCATGGGAAGGGTGTAAGGCAAGCTTGAGAAGGTGGACTTGAGGAAAGGAATCTTGAGATTCCTTGACTTTCTCCAGTGGGCGGAGTCCTTAATAATTCCTTAATGGAATGTGACAATATTAGGAGGCGTGTTAGGATAGAATTAGGATTAGAATTAGATTTAACAAGGGTGAATGGGTTGGGATAGGTTCGAACCCAGAGTCAAAGTGGTTGAAGTGGGTTAGGTTAGGGGTTTAAAGGAATATTAATGAAATGAATAAAAATTATTTAATTCATTCAAAAATAGGATATTAATTATTTAAACATTTAATTACTTTTTAATAATCAATAGGACTATAGCCAATTAAATTAATTAGGCTAGGGAAATGGGTTCATTTGCAAGTGATGAGACATATTGAGGTTTATTTAATTCCTTTATGATTAAATACTATAGCCATGTTTTGAATTTGATTTGTTTTAATTGGTTTGAATTGATTTGAATTGTATAGCTGTAGTAGTTAATATAATTTAGTGATAAAAATCACCTAGGACATTAAATCTGAAAAATGAATTATGCCAATGTAACATTGTCGTGACATAATTGGGGGTATGATCACACTTAGGGAAAATAGGGTCTATGGTCAGAGCAGACCAAATCCAGGTGGTTACAACTACCACTTTCTCTTTAACATTGTTGGATGAATTATTGATCTTAATAAAGTTCTTTGGATTCTAAAAATTGATAAAATTGTTGGATGTGGCATTACTCTTATCATTTGTTTCCATTAGAATAATGCTTTCAAACTGACTCACTTGAAGTTGATAATAATGAAGCACTACACGTAATTAGGTAAAATAAGAGAATTTAGAAAGTATAATCTTATCTCTAATGTCTTTTTGTAAATTAGCAATGAAAATTTAGTGTACATCAATATCAGAGACAAGATAAGAAATATGAGCATGCAAATTCTTAAATCTACCAATGAAATCAGTCACTTTTTCTCCAACACCTTATTTAAAATGCATTAAATCAATCAACAAAATCTTAGGACCAATGTTGTTTTGAAATTGTTGAATGAAACCATTGGCAGGATTTTGAAAAAAGTTGATAGAATAAGGAGGTAAAGAAGAATACCACTGCAAGGGTTTGCCCTGAAAGGTTATACTAAATAGTTTTTCCATGAACCTATGTTCATGAGAGAAATCACTACACAAGGTTTCAAATGTTTTGACACGAGTCAAAGGATCACCCTTACAATTATAGGTCTCAAGATGAGGAATCTCCATGTATTGTAGGATAACAACACAAATGTTATCCAAAGACAAAGGACTAGAAATGTCACATGTAGAAATATTAAACTTGGATTGAGTCATTGAAGCAATTTGTTATTTCAAGGAAGACATAGTTTGAGCCAAACTATTAATGGTAGAATCGGTAGAAAGAATGGTAGGAGGACATATGTTTGAAATATTTGGAGCATTATGAGAAATAGAAGGAACAATATAATATGAAAAGGGAACACTATTATAATTGGGCATTGATGAAGGAAATGAAACACATGGAACACTTGAAGGGATAGAAGGAAAAATAGGAGTAGGGACGCTAACATGTGTATGATTGAGATTTTTAATGGAAGTTGTTATAATAGGTGGAGTACACTAGGAATTGATGTAGAAATAGACATAGAGGTCTCAACAATAGTGGTAGATGGAATGAAACCTAGCTCTTGAGCACAATATCTAATAGGCTTAACATTGCTATCAATGAGATGAGAGATACTTGTGATCACCTAAAATTGGTCTAGTAAACTAAGAGCCCCTAATATTGATTAATTAGCCTAAAAACTTAATCAAAGGCATTTTAAATACTAGGCCTAATTATGTGAGAAAATTCGAGCAACCATGCTTACATAATTAATCAATCTTTGAATCAATCATCAAAGACATCTCAAATCCTAGCATCAAGGCTATTAAAATGATAAATCAAGTCATTTAATTAAAATTCCTAACACTTTTAATTAAGTGAACCCATTCAACACATGTGTGTGCATCAATTTTTTATATTTTTTAAATGAATTAAAAAGGGGAAATTGTTATTTCGTCTCATCCACAACCAAACAAGCACAACTTTGACCAATCAATGATTAATAATGTGGATTAAGCTCACATGGATTGAGGGAGAAATAATCTCAACCTCTCACCAAGTTTGAATCTAGACCGCTCATTCCCTTGGAATTCATATAAAATCAAGCCTCTCAAGCTCATTTCAAGAATCCACACTTTCATAGTAACATCATAATGCTAAATTTCATCTAGAGTTCATTGTGAATTGTAGGAATCTTAACTTGCACATTATTTCCTTTCTTATATTACTTGCATCTCATATAGCATGATGGATAATATCTCTTAATTGCATTATTAGCTTATATTTGTCATTCTCTCTTAGTTTGCATTATGTTATCAAGAATTTGGAGTAAAGAATGCAATCATTGCATCATACTCACGATGAATCTTCCATTTTGAATTAGTATATTCATTGGTCTACATGTTGAACATAAGAGCAAAGATAAAATAGACCATACTCGCTTCATCTAGGAAGTAATAAATCAGTTTCTAAAGGGTTTGATTTGTTATTTCGATTGATTATGATGCTATTAACCCATGGATGTAAGGATTTATTGAAGTGTTTGTGCTACAATTTCTAACCACTTTTCACACACACATTTCTGGTGCCCACCATGGGGATTGAATTTGGATTTTGGCCTCACTTTATGCTTAATATTTTTTCATGATTTCTGAAGCTCCGTAGAAAATAGTATTAAATGGTGTGAATTATAGTACAATATTATGGTGAAACTGGTTCATCAATTTATACTATGTGAATGCTCATACATTATTATGGTTTGTTGTTTTTATCATTTCATACTGTGAGAATTATCGTACGACTGACTATATTTAGGGTTTTATCATTTCACTTGCTGAAAAATGTTGTACAACCATATGGTAAAATAGGTTGTTTCTATTTTGTCATACTAGAAACACATGGCATTTTTAGGGTTTTATGGACTTGATTTTGGGTTTCTAACTACTAGTCTTGTCTTGTTGGCTTTCTGGTTGATCTATTTTGTAGTTTAACTAGTGATTGCAGGTCAATTTGAAGAAGATTCACTTGTCAAAGACCACTATTTCAAACAATCTTTGTGAAACTACTAACTCATTTGTGGTTGTAGGATGACTTGTTGAAGAAAATCAATCCATCTACTAATGAATACTTGCAGGTTGCCTTGGATGTTACAACTAAACTTTGGGTTGGAAATAATTGATTTTCTTAGGCACGCTTAATCCACATCCTTTGTAGGGTTCAATTCATTGATAGGGGATTATGCTCTTGTCTATCTAAACAATCACAAACCTAGACTCATTTATTTTCTCACTTAGTAAAGGACCTAGGAATGAACAAATTGCTTGGTGTGCTTGGGAGAAAATAACACAGATAGGAGATTATGCTCTTTTCCCTAGTGGAAATCAGAAATCTAGACTCCTAAGTTGCCAATTTGTTTCATTTATTGCGTTACCTTTAGCAAGCTTGCTAGTTGAGGAAAAATCTCATAGAAATGAATCAAGTGGGAACAAGGCAAAAACCAGCCTCTTGCAACACACTATAATTAAATAATTCTTTGAGATTAAAGTCTCGAAAGACAGGTTCATTTGTTCATAGGGCTATAGGCCTCAATCATGCTTACGTGACTATGAAGGGTGTATTCAAATGGATGCCCTTACTAAACACTTTAGTGTAGAGACTACCTAGTTCACTCCCAATAGTGTGATAATCCAAGTGCAAGGAGGATAGTAACCTCCCCAAGACACTTGTCATATTGTGCCTTCCTGAGTGTTTGGAGTTAGCTAATACGACATTGTTAATCCATTTTATGGTTGGCAGTGGTCATAATCTGAGTAGCTCTTAAAGTGTGCCTAAATCTACCAGCAAGGGTTTTCACACTATGCCAAATTGGCTTTAGGGATAAAATATGCTTGATGTCCTCATATTCGCGTGTTTTCTTAACACTTATAACCTTGTCAAAATCTACCCAAACACACTTAGACATTGTTAAAATTTCCCTAGAACATTCCAAATTGCCCAAAATTTCCTCAAAAAACCAAGTGGAAAGCTGTCTAGTCCAACATCTTATCATCCTATAAAGCATCTCATCGTACAGACCCATGCTTTATTGTGCGATATGAGTGTTTCATCATACAAATAGCTACTTCATGTTGTATCACTAGGTCATAATTATCACACAAACTAGAATCTTTGAGGTCAACAACCAATATCACCACATTATCATATCACCCTGTGAGATTCCTCATATGAGCTTGTAGCTTTAACCATTTTATCATACGAGATGCTGAGAATTATCACATGAAAAGATGCCTCTTATCACATCAATCTATTATTGTTTGACATCCAGAGCCTGATTCTGACCTTTGACATCATCATTTGACCTTCGATTTAGCTGTTGAGCAGGATATTCAGTCTATCTTGATCAATTTCCTTGAGCTTTAGCCTAGTTACCTCATTATATCATCCCAGTTTCTTGAGTACTCAACTAGTCTCACCCTCTTTCCATCAACGATATCCTAATCAATTTGGTCACAAGTGTCCCTTATCTAGGAAATCAAGCCTTAATTCTAACACCTTGTACCATGGTCATCACTAGTCTTCAACACATCATCTTTCATCAATCCTTGAGACAAGTTGTCACTTTTGAAATTGAATATTTACCTAATTCATTCTGCCACATCTAGCTTTCAGTCTCATTGACTTTCATGCTAGTACAAACTAGAAGGAAACAAAAAAAATCTAATCTTGATCCAAAAGGTAAGCCTGTCAAGGATTCTACTCCTAGACCCTCATCACATCAGAAACCAAAATCTACACACAAGAATCCAAATAAAGACAAGTCATCCACACATCAATCAATACCCCTCCTCCAAACTTGAAGTCCTTAATATCAATCATTTCATACTGAGCATCACAATCAACCAAACATGTCAGGGTTTGATTGAGGATCTAGTAAGGACTGATAGAGCCACTACAGTAGTGTTTCTTCTGTGTTTGAAGATCCTATTGAAGAATAAATCACAAGATGTCAACAGTACAACCATTTCCAAAAGATAATGCAAATGCTCATGCAACTAGACAAAGATAGGTACTGTTATACACTAAATTTTGCACCATGTTAAGTGCTTGAGCCTAACAATCTAGTATAGCATGGGAATCACTTCTAGGTTGTGGGACCTCTGCTAACTAAAGTGAAGCCTCCAAGTTCTAGGCTGGTTCCTCTTAGATAATCACCTTATCTTCTCTTAAACATGAAAGTAAACTTAGAAGGAAAAGGGATAGAAGGAGAACTGAAAGGGAAATAACCGAAAGTGAAATAACTAAAAGGGAAATAATTGAAAAGAAAATTATCCTACTAGGTTATACACTGAAGGTAACATGAATCATAACACAGTGACCAAAACTAGCATGAAATTCCTAAATCTAACAGAACACAACTTTCTGAATAGGCTTGCATAAGTATTTCACAAAGAGGTCTGAAATAGAAAGAGGCTATTCAAGGAAAGAGAAGATTTCACAAACAATAGCATATCCAAAGAAATAGACACAGTCTGTGACTTGTAAAAAAAAATCCACTTCAAAAAATAGGCATAGTAATAAGACAAGATAACAAGGGATGAACAAAATCCACAAGATTATCTAAATCAAATCATCCACAGTAGTACACAAAGATGTAGAAAGAAAGAAGGCTCAAGAAATCCAAGATTTCTCTAGAATTAATAACTATATTATACTTCAGTAAGAGAAATATAGACAACAAAACCTTGAGGACAGAGAAAATGTCATAGGAAACCTTTACATAATCTGGAAATCAATGAGAAATTACAACAAATGAAAACCCGAGGGCATAGAAAATGCCACAGAAAATCTTGCATAAGCTAAAAAATATCTAGCTAAAAAAGCTTCTAAAACTACTTATATACAACCTCCCCTAGCACACAGGCTTGGGAGTCAATCCATCGATCAGTTAGCAAAAAATTAGGTTTTATAATAGATATTTAATAATCAATGCATAAACCCTAAACCAGTCAAGTCTACTCATCAATGTGCTTGGGAAATATCTCAAAAGATCATATATAGTCATGAATACATCTCCCATCACCATAAACTTGAGCAGATAGATCAGATCGATCCATCTACCAAGTCTGCAAGTTGAAAACATTGCCACCGCCATGAAAACCCTGAGAACAACATTTAAATATTTGAATTAAAACCCAAACGGTCACAGGTAGCACAGAATGACCGATCAACAACTCATATTTGAAACTTTACTATCTTCAAAACATGAATGTCAATCTACCTTAAGCTACCCGCGGGCACAGGATTGGATTTTCCATGTGACACACAGGCGTGATTCCTTAATGGTTATCCTTCTCCATCTTTACGATCAAGGCGTTACACCCACCGTCCGATCTTCACAAACTTGCTTTATCTTTATTTTACCTTTGGCGTTGACCCCAGAATGACTTGAACACATGTCTTCAAAGCATGATGCATTAATGAGTATATTTAGAGCACTTTGGCATTAATGCTTTACACCCACCATAGGATGAAACTGAAAATAATCACAGATTAACCTTAGTGCAGATGGGCCCAAGGTTCTAACAAATTGCCATGCGTCGCAATGATGCATTTCCTTAAAGATTAACTATCTGCATCTTGGTGATCAAGGGATCACACAAACCATTAAATCTTTATTACTTGTTGTGTCTTTACTACTCTTTTCAACCCGGGACGGTCCATGATGTCATCTATGCCACATTTCATCATGGCTTGATGGCCTGAACATTAGATCTCGATTATCTCAGCTTTAAGCATTTAAGATGTCTATCTGATCAAACTAAACTTGATCGGTCTTTACTTTATTCCTTCCAACTTTAGCCTGGCCTATCATGGACGCGTGTCATTTAGGTTTTAATGGCTTGATGGACAAATTTTGTGGACTTTGTCTTTAAGCCATAACACCGACCACACAATCAAAAGAAACTTGATCAATATTTAACTTATCTTTTAAGCTCGGATCTGAATTGGACACGCATCGACAAAGCGTGATGCCTTAATGAACAAAAACATTCATCTAAGTGATTAAGGCATTACGACAACCGTTTGATTGAAAAAGAACTTGCTGCCACCTGGGGTAAATAAATTACTTCGGGACTTAGGAAAATAAACTTAGGAAAATGTAACATGCTTAGGAAAAATAACTTTGGCCCCAATCGAACAACTTAAAACACATGCATAAATTAGAACTTAAGTGGTAAAAAAGGTAACAAAATATTAAAATGAGCCACCAAAGGACTAGGGTTTAAGATATTTTTCATAGGGTTTTTGCATTTAGGGCTAAAAGACATGAACCATGGGTAAAACTAGTGACCTAGAAATATGTAGAAAGCAAGATAAGGACCATATAAAGGTCCAGAATTCATACAAGATGGGATCTACCCTTGTGGGAGCCTCATTTACTCCACTTGTAGCCAAAATTGGATAGTATGTGAAATTTGGGTAACATTTTTGGTGATTTCTGTTGAATGTTAGCCTGCTAGACATATAAAACTAGTGGCCTATGACATTCCATTGGGCATAGGAGTCTGCATTTGAGAGCACAAAACTTCTAGAAGGAAGGAGGATTGAAAATAGGAGGAGGGACAATGAACCAAACCATGGAAAAGGAATGTACAAGAAGAAACAACAACCATGTAAAGCACTTTGAGGAAAGCAGGAAAAACTAACCTAGAAAGAATAACATAAAGCAGGAAATTTAATTACAAAGTTGGACAAACCTCAATACAAGGCTTTAGGTGAAATCCATTGACATAAATTGGAAAGGCTTCTCCTTTAAGAGTTGATAGCTGAAAAGAATTATGCTCCTTGCACTCAGTGATCACAAATGGACCTCCCCAAAAGGAGTCAAACTTGGTATGCTTGTCAGGCGTGGATCTGAATTCATCCCATTTGAGGACTATATCCCCAACATTGAAGTTCCTTGATCTGGCTCTCCTATCAAAGCTCTTCTTGATTTGCATCTTTTGGAACTCCATGATTTGCATAGATTTGTCTCTATTCTCTTTCAACTCCATGAGCTGAGAATGCCTTACCTGCACAGGGTCTCCCTTTTCAAAGAGGACAAGCTGGGTAGCAAGGTCCAAAGCTAGTAATTCAGTTGAAATGGAAAATCTAGCTTCCCTGCCATAAAATAGCATGTATGTAGAGTTTCCAATGACCTTCTTGGGAGTGATCCTATCTAACCATAAGTTAGAGTTCAATTTAGAGTGCCAATCCCTCTGATTTTCTTACAAAGTCTTTTTTATTATCCTGATCAGGTTCTTGTTTGTAGACTCTGCTAAACCATTACCCTGGGGGTAATAATTGGAGCCTGTGTTCAGGTAAACGCCATTCTTAATTTCCCATTCAGTGACTCTTAAGCCTATGAAAGAAAGTGCATTATCTGATATAATAGAGTCTGGGGTCCCAAACCCGTGGATTATGTCATCATAAAAGCTCAAGGCAAAACTCTCATTTGCTTCTTTTAATGTAAAAGCCTCAGTCCATCTGGTGAAATAATCAGTTGCAGTGATTATCCACCTATAGCCTGCACTAGATGGGGGGTTAATTAGGCCTATGAAATCAATGCCCCACTTCATAAAAGGTTGGTCTATCCTGATTGGTTGGAGGGGCAGAGATGCAAGCCTTTCCTTACCTGCAAACATGGCACATTTCATGCATTTTCTTACATGATCATGAATATCCTTAAAGATAGATGGCCAATAGTATCCAGCCCTCATGATCTTGAAAGCAGTAGTTCAAGGAGAGAAATGACCCCCAAAAGGTCCATCATAGAATTCATGTAGGACACCTGCTACTTGTTCTGAATCAATGCATCTTACAAGAATACCATTATGATCCTTTCTGAAAAGGATCTCATCAACCAGCACAAAGGGAATAGATTGAAATCTATAATACCTTCTTTTTGCTGAATCCAAGTTTGCAGGGCAGTTTCTTGTCTTTAGAAAATGAACCATGTTAGGCAACCAACATGTTGCCTTGGCATGTTCTTATGTTGAATGGACAACTAAAGATGCATTCATTTGCTCTTAGTATTTTGGAGTTTCATCCTCAGTCAATTGTTCACAAAGATCTCTTCCTCTGTCTAGCTTGGTCACTTGGATAACAATGTTATATTCCATGACTCTGGTGATCCAACCAGCTCTTTTCCCATTTAGGTCCTTAGAAAGCAGAAAATCCTTGACACTCGAATGAGTGAATCTCAATTGCACCTTGTTGTGGGTTAGTAAATGTCTCAGTTTCTTAAGGCTCTTTACCATAGAAAGTACATGTTTCTCTACAAAAGAGTACCTCTGTTTACACTCTTCCAAGTCTTTGCTAAAGAAAGAAATAGGTTGCTCCAATCCTTCATAGTTCTGTTGAGTTAACATTGCAGATATGGCATAATAGCCTCCATAAGCATATAGAATGAAGTCTTTGCTAAAATTAGTATTCAACAAGGCATGAGCCTTTGGCAGAGCCTCCTTAATGACTTGGAAACTTCTCTTTCCTTCTTTGCTCCAACAGAAGACTACATTATTCTTCAACATTTTTGTTAAAGGCTTCAATAGATCTGTAATGTTAGGCAAGAAATGCCTGAAAAAGTTAATCCTTCCTATGAAGGATTAAAAAATCTTCTTGTGAGGTGGTAGGGGTAGCTCTAAAATAGCTGCAATCCTCTCAAGGTCCACTATAATACCTTGTTTGGACACAATATATCCTAACAGTTTCCCTTCATGGACTACAAACACACATTTCATGGGATTGAGGGAGATCCCAAACTCCCTACACCTTTCAAATATTTTCCTCAAATGTTTGATGCGGTCTGCTACATGTTTAGAATAGACAGTGATATCATCTAAGTAGACCAGTACAAACTTGTACATGAGGCTTTTAAAGGCCATATCCATAGCCTTTTGAAAAGTAGCACCTACATTTGACAACCCAAAATGCATCTTCTGATAAGCCATGGTTCCCCACTTGGTCGTAAATGTAGTCTTATATTAATCCTCCTTATTAACTAGGATCTGATTATATCCTAAGTAGCCATCTAGTAATGAGAAGCATTCTGATCCAAAGACACATTGTATAATCTTCTCCATGGATGGTAATGGATGGCAATATTTTAGGGATGCCCTATTAAGGTCCCTAAAATCAACACATAGCCTTAGTTCCCAATTCTTTTTCCTAATAGGAAAAAGGTTGGATACCCAAATAGTATGCTTTATGGGGTAAATGATGCCACTCCCTATTAGTTTGAGCACTTCTTTATGCATGAGTGGCTCAAGTTTGGGGTTGACAGGCCTTTGCTTCTGTCTGACTGGCTTGACATTTGGTTCTAATTCAATGGTATGTTGAGATAGTGTTGGATTGAAGCCCTTGAGGTCTTCATATTTCCAGGAAAATATATTGCTGAATTCTTGAAATAATTGAGTGTAATCTTGTCTCTCTAAATTAGTGTTCACTTTTCCAAACTTTAGGCTTTTACCTGGCTCCAGCTCTAAATCAGCATAGTGTTCTTGCTGAACTACCAAGATAGTCTTATTCCTTTTTGATTGGTCATATTTATTGAAGATATATTCTAAGGTGACAAGGCCTTTAGGCATCTTATTTGATTTAAGTTATACCACTTGGTCACCATAGTTCTGCATCAGCCTATCTTGATTGTGCTCTGAAAAGACATCTTTTTCAAACAAGATTGCAGGATTTCTCATCATTATCAAACACTTTCCAATTAACATTATTATTAGGGATGGAAGGCCTGACAATAATCTTGACATGTTGTTGATCCTTCCTTACTAAAATGTTGATAGGAATATCAAATTGGGATCCAACAGTAGCTAATCTATCTGCACTCTGATTTAGTTTTCTAGGGATAGCAATGATATTGAAAGCATGGAAATCTTCTATTGCATCCCAAACCCTATGATTTTAAGATTTCATTGTATCATTCTTGGTAGCACTTATCCCTCTTACTTGGATGACCACCAGATCACTGTCACCATGTACTTTTAGGGCTTTAATCCCTCTCTTTCTAGCCCACTCCAATCCATTCACTAGACTCTCATATTTAGTAGTATTGCTTGTGCAAGAAAAAATGAATCTAAAAGGTTGTATAGTATCTCTCACCTTTTGGAGAGACTAGCATTGCACCACCACTAGAGCCATGTCTTCTTCTAGCACCATCAAAGAATAGTTCCCAAACTTTATTTCTCTATTCTTCTGATTCCTCAGTGTCTGCTTTGAAAAGATTTGGCTCTATGAAACCATCCTCTTGTATCAAATAATTCCCCAAACCAACATCCCAAATAACATTGGCTTGGGTCTTTGAAGCTCTTTTTGATTCTAATTCATCCAGATAGATATCTGAGATATTTTCTATCTTATTCTTTATTTCTCTGATGATTTGAAAGTCATTACTATCAAGTGCAAGACAACTTGCATTGAATACATTGGACACATAAGGTTCTATATAATTAACTACCAATGATTCAGAATTGATAGTAACCTTGGTTCCATATCTAGTATGGAAAAGCATGTGAGACTAGTCAGAAGAAAGATAGCCTCTTATCTTGGCTGTGAATTCTCTTGATAGACATATGGTAAAGAGAGCAAGGAGATCTATGATGTAGATGTCAAGTAAGATAGATAAATTGTGGCTTGCATGAAGGATCAAGATTGTATCCTTGGCCACACCTACTATGTTTATTGAGGAACCATCAAGCTATGTTACCTTCTTTTGGATGGTTCATATTTAAGCCCCAATTAGTGAGCTACCTTCTTGGGCATGACTGAAATGGTGGCCCCACTATCTACCATACAATTATGCACTAGAAAATTTCCAATAATTAATGATACATAAAAGGGAGGTGGTTTTAAGTTCCTACCTTGAATGACTTCTTCTTTGGTGTTGTTGCTTGGAATCTTCTTCTCCTGATCAAGGTTGACCAACAATGGCTTAGCAACATCATTTGTGGGCTATTGAAGGATTGCCACTTCAACCATAGCTTTCTTCAAGATCTCAGGCTGCCCTGGAATAGCCAAGGAGTCCCACATAAACATAGTCACATTCATCTTCTTTATATTGTCTACAATATTGAAGGGCACCACTGTGTGCACTCTTTGGTGTGCTTTCACTATCATGGGCTCAACCTCCTTGGGAGATTGATTCTCTTTGACTAGTATGATAGGAGGTATTTTTATGTATGGAAGGAATAGATGGATGTGATGACTCTATAGATGTGGTAGCTTTTCCTCCATCTTCTGCTCACTCCATGTCTTGGTCTCTTCTCTTGGACCGAGTATTGGCTGCAACTGAAGACTCACCGTTTACTCCATTAAAATATTTCTCTTCTCAACTAAAGAGAGTAGTCTCATTAGATTGTAGATCTTGCTGGGGTACTAGCCCATTATAAGATGCTTCTGATTGGGTGTTTAAGGCATTTTGTGCCATGGGTGCTTGATTCATCCACCCATTTGAGCACATAGCCTGGTTATGATGTTGGATGCAAGGAAAACACCATTCATTTTGTGAGGCCAAATTGTTTTGACTTGGAACCATTTCCTTAGTTGGATTTGCAGAGTTAAGAGGCATGTAATTATAAGGTTGGAATGGCCTCTGATTGAAGTTTTGCCTTTGACCTTGGTAATTCCCTTGATATGGTGGTCTATTTTGTTGATAAGATTGTCCTTGATTTTGAGATTGTTGGTTGGGACCTTGATTTTGTTGCTGAAAGGGTGGTCTACTTTCTTGATTAAGATTTTTAATACTAGTTAACTCATTACTCATTGTTTGTAATAATCTCTTCATTTCTTGTTGACTACTTCTTAATTCAAGTAGCTCTTGAGAAGGGCCTACTTTGGATTCCTCATAGTTAGTACTAGCTTGAGGTGCTATCACAGTGGGTATGGGAGTGAATGGAGAGATGCTCAAGGGAATGTTGGGTTGAATATCAGGGAAGATAGGTGTTGGTGGCCTTGGGACTATCATACCATCCTGAATCAAACAATTTTCCGCTTTAACAACTATATCAAAAGCTTGAGTTAACGAAGTACCTCCCATGGATTGGATCATGACAGACATGTTACTATTCAAAATTTTCAAGAAATATAGAAAAACATGATCTGATGAAGGCCTCACAGAAATAGGAATCCTATTCCATGTCTTGAGGAATCTATTGTTTAAGTCTGTCATCTGCTCTTTAGGAGCTCTCTTTATAGTTGTGAGTTGTTCAACCAGGGATAAATGGTCTGATTTATACTAAAAATATTTGCTAAGGGATTCTCCTAGCCTGTCCCAAGAATCAATAAAGCCAACTGCAAGAGTCCTAAACCATTGTAGGGCCTTGCCTTTAAAAGAGGCTGCCAACAACTTAGTATCCACATCTTCTTCAGTGATATGATGAATGTTACAAATTGTAGCCACATCTCTTATGTGCTCACAAGCTGTCATCTGGCTTTCACATGTGAAATCAGGCAAACTGTTTAGTGCTTCTAAGGGCACATCATGATGTTGGGAAAAATTCAATGGGCTCCCCTGAATAAAGGGTACAAATGCAAACTATCTTTCCATTGTAGGAAGTATGACCTATTAAACAACAAGTGTGTGGGTTGTACTTGGACCAGGGAGTGGAGCTGAATCTTCTAGAAATTCTCTATTTAAAGATCTTCCTTCCTTCTAAAATGGAAAGGCAAGGGTCTCTCCTCCAAAATAGGTGATGTAGTCTGTACTTTCCTTGTAGGGGATGTCCTTTGATATGTTCTCCCTTTTCTTTTTGTTGGAGGCAGCTACAAAAATTCTGAAGGCTTTGAGCTCCTTGTTTCTATCCTTCTCATAAACCTTGATGGAACTAGATCTTATTTTTATTTCCACCAATGGAGTCGCCAGATATACTTGAAAGAGAAATCTCCTTTAGGTCAATACTATGCAATATGTATATCAGAGATAAATATAGTCACAGGAAAACTTCTTTTTGGTGTCCCACCAGGCGTGCCATAATTGTTATACACTAAATTTTGTACCCTGTTAAGCGCTTGAGCCTAATAATCTAGTATAATATGGGAATCACTTCTAGGTTGTGGGACCTCTGCTAACTGAAGTGAAGCCTCCAGGTTCTAGGTTGGTTCCTCTTGGATAATCACCTTATCTTCTTTTAAACATGAAAGTAAACTTGGAAGGAAAAGGGATAGAAGGCGAACTGAAAGGGAATAACTAAAAAGAAAATTATCCTACTAGGTGATACACTGAAGGTAACATAAATCATAACACAGTAACCAAAAATAGAATGAAATTCTTGAATCTAGCATAACACAACTTTCTGAATAGGCTTGCATAAGTATTTCATAGAGAGGTTTGAAATATAAAGAGGCTATTCAAGGAAATAGAAGATTTCACAAACAATAGCATATCCAAGGAAATAGACATAGTCTGCGACCTGCAAACAAACATCCACTTCAAAAAATAGGCACATGAATGAGAGAAGATAACAAGGGATGAACAAAATCCACAAGATTATCTAAATCAAATCATCCACAGTAGTACACAAAGATGCAGAAAGAAAGAAGGCTCAAGAACTCCAAGATTTTTCTAGCATTAATCACTATATTATGCTTCAGTAAGAGGAATACAAATAAGAAAAGCTTGAGGATAGAGAAAATGTCATAGAAAACCTTTGCATAATCTAGAAATCAATGACAATAAATGAAAACATGAGGGCAGAGAAAATGCCACAGAAAATCTTGCATAAGCTGAAAAACCTCTAGCTAAAAAATCTTCTAAAACTACTTATATACAACCTCCCCTAGCACACAGGCTCAAGAGTCAATCCATCGATCAGTTAGGGAAAGATTAGGTTTTATAATAGATATTTAATAATCAATGCAATAACCCTAAACCAGTCAAGTCTGCTCATCAATGCACTTGAGAAATATCTCAAAAGATCAGACACAGTCATGAATACATCTCCCATCACCATAATTTGAGAAGATAGATCAGATCGATCCATCTACCCAGCATGCAAGTTGAAAATGTTGCCACCGCCATGAAAACCCTGAGAAAAAAATTTAAATATTTGAATTAAAACCCAAATGGTCACAGGTGGTGCGAAATGCCCGATCAACGACTCATATTTGAAACTTTACTATATTTAAAACATGACCATCGATCTGCCTTAAGCTACCCATGAGCACATGATCAGATCTACCATGCGACATGCATGCATGATTCCTTAATGGTTATCCTTCTTCATCTTTACAATCAAGGCATTACGTCCACTGTCCGATCTTCACGAACTTGCTTTATCTTTATTTTACCTTTGGCGCTGACCCCATGCTAACTTGAACACGTGTCTTTAAGGAGTGATGCCTTAATGAGTAGATTTCAAGCACTTTGGCATTAAGGTTGTATACCCACCATAGGATGAAACTAAAAATGATCACAAATTAACCTTAGTGCAGACGGGCCCATGGTTTTGACAACCTGCCATGCATCACAATGACACGTTGCCTTGAAGATTAACTATTTGCATCTTGGTGATCAAGGGATTGCAAAAACCAGTGGATCTTTATTACTTGTTGTCTTAACTGCCCTTTTCAACCCAGGACCCATGAAATCATTTGTTACACTTGTCATCACGGCTTGATGGCCTGAACATTAGATCTTGATAACCTTGACTTTAAGCCTTTAAGCCGACCGTCTGATCAAACTGAACTTGATCAATCTTTACTTTATTCCTTCCAACTTTAGCCTAGTCCACCATGGACATGTGTCATTCAGGTTTAAGGGCTTGATGGACAGATTTTGAGCACTTTGTCTTTAATTCATAATGCTAACCACATGATCAAAAGAAACTTGATCGATATTTAACTTGTCCTTTAAGCTCAGATTTGAACTGGACACACGTCGACAAAGCGTGATGCCTTTATGAATAAAAACCTTCATCTCAACAATTAAGGCATTACGATGACTGTCCGATTGAAAATGAACTTGCTTCCATTTGGGGTAAATAAAGTGCTTCGGGACTTAGTAAAATAAACTTAGGAAAAGGTAACCCGCTTAGGAAAAATAACTTGGCCCCAATCGAACAACTTAAAACACATACATAAATTAGAACCTAAGTGGCAAAAAAGGCAATGAAATATTAGAACGGGTCATCAAAGGACTAGGGTTTAAGATATTTTTCATAGGGTTTTTTGCATTTAGGGCTAAAAGACATGAACCAGGGGTAAAACCAGTGACCTAGAAATATGCAGAAAGCAAGATAAGGATCACAAAAATGTGCAGAATTCATACAAGCTGGGCTCTACCCTTATGAGAGCCTCATTTACTCCACTTGTAGCCAAAATTGGATAGGATATGAAATTTGGGTAACAGGTACTTCATGCATCTAGCCTCTATGGGGGTCAAACTTTCTCTAGATTTCAATATTGAGAGATTAATACAACAGAAGGAAGAGTCTCCTATCGTTATTCTCGACCAATAATTACAAGAAATGAGATGTGAACTTAGAGACCTGAAGAAAACAAAGGAATGATCTTCCAACAAGTATTCACTGGAGTGAATATGTCATTTTACAATTGAAAAAAATCTATACATAGCACCATTTCCTCTCAAAATTGAAATCCCAAAGTGTGACAAATATGACAGAGAAGGTGAACCTCGAGATCACGTAAGAGAATTTTGCACTCTCAGTATGGAATTTATGTATGAACAAACATACCTAATGAGACTCTTTCCTCAAAGTATCAGATGTCAATCTTTGGAATGATTCACTATGATTCCACCAGGTATTCACACATTTGACGAACTCATACAAAAATTCATCCAACAATACTCCAATAACATTTTGCACACCGTCACCATGTTGAACCTGTGTAACACCAAATAATGCAGCGGTGAACCTTTTGTCAAATTCCTCCAAATATGGAGAAAGATATTCAGAAGGTATCCAAGAAAAATCCTGGAAATAGAGAAGATAGATATCTTTATTAGTAACTTGGTACCCAAAATGAATTACGCACTCCAAATGCAAACTTATGTTGCTTTTGATAAATTGTTGAGAACACTATCTGAATTGAAGTTCTTGTGAAAAAGGTTGAACTTACCTTGCATAAAGACACTAAAACCTAAAAAAAACCCAACAACAACAATGAAAAAGACAAGAAAAATATCAGAACAAGAATAAACATGTGTTCAATGAAGGGGTTGTTCACTCATCAGATTTCAAGCCCAAAGAACCAATATTTAATCTATCTAGTAGCATTCAGGCTGCTAAGAAGAGTCCAAATGTTTTATCAAATCCAAGATCTAACTAAGACACAAATAAATAAAAAGCACCATGGATACCCAAACCCAAGCACAAATTTACTCCTCTAAGAGAACCACTTGAAGTGACATTGAAAACTTTATTAGCCAATAAGATCATCACATTACCAAACTCAACGCCTTGGGAACTAGTAGTCAAGCCTTAGTGGTGGAATGATAACCATTTTTACAATATCAAAAGAACAAGGTACATTCGACCAATGAATGCATGAAATCAAAACATGTGATACAAGACTTGATTGATAACGAAACTATCACTGTGGATGGACATCATTCGAATAGTGATCACAAGGCTTCCAAACAACCTCTTCCCTCTTACAACAAGGAGAATCATCAAAGGAAAAATGAGCCAAAGTGAACTATACCTATGTTAATAATGGCAATGTGATCCATATGCTCAATCCTTGTGACCAGTCAATCAATGTGATCATTATCAAGAAAGAATATGAATTTGTCAATGGTATGACGAGAAATCAGTCCAAGGTTACTCTCAAAGGGATAACCTCATCATCAAAATAACCATTGCATCAACAACAATGCCTTCAACATCAAAACAATAGGTATCATCAATCCCAATGATAAATTACAACTTGGTTGATCAGTTACAATGAGCTCCCACCCAAATTTCTATTCTATAATTGCTTAAGATCTCACCATCACAGAAAGAGATTCTTGAAACTGCCCTTCTGGAGGTAACCGTGCTAAAATACCTTGATGTCGATTGATTCCAAACAATGGTGAGTCACTTGACCTTCTTTCACTACTTTTATTTCTATGAGGAAGATGATAAATCACTAAACCATCCTCATAACCAGCCTTTGCACATAGAGGTTTTGATACATAAGCATGGATTCAAATGCATCTTGATTGATAGAGGTGTTGGTTTGAATATCTATACCCTCAATCTTGTAACATCATTGGTATTTTCAAAACATGTTATAGATCCAAGAAGGGAAATACTTATAAAGACATATGACGAAGAAGATAGGTCATCAAAAGGGTTAGTTGTGTTGCCCATTAGGGTGGGCCAGTCAAAAGAGATTTAATCTTCCAAGTATTGGATTTACCTTTAGCTTACAACATATTATTGGGTAGGCCTTGGATCCATGACATGCATGCTATCTCGTCAATGTATCATCAGTGTGTGAAGTTCCCACATAACGGAGTGGAAGTCACTATCCCAATAGATAGTAGATACTCTTGCAACAATTTGAAACAAGCTGACAACATTGTCCCACACAATAAAGAAGACTACAATTGTTAAGAAGTTGAAAGATCAAAAGTAGCTATCATGAGAGATTTTGAGAATAAATTAAAAATCAAAGGCACAGGAATGGGAGAGTACATATTGCATCCATTTCCATCTATAGCTAATCTTCCTACATATCCCAGGTCTTATGGAAAACCCTCGTCATTATTCAAGCTTTATGGTATGAAAACATTAACAATACATGAAGGAATGGGTATGGTAAAAGCTAGTGTCTCTCTTGTGGAGGAAAATGGGGACAAAGTTATCCTTTCATGACTTTACAAAAGAGAAGAACATGATCAAGAAGTTAAACATGTTGAAATATCCCCATAAAAATATGAGAACTAGTACCTGATCATGCAACAAATGGGGTATGAACGCAAATGACCCCTAGGAAAGGATAAAGGATTGATAAAGAAATTACACACATAATTGAGAAGCCCAAAAGATAAAATAAGGCTAGGATACCATGATTAAAGCTTCAACCCTTCTTCCAAGAATGGTCCTATATTTGATCAAGTAGAGGAATTCGATGATGAATCTGGAGAAGAGGCAAAAATTATATAGTTATCCTTTGAAAGATTGTTGCATATACAAATAGAGAATCCTGATTACCAAGGAGAACCATACATTCCACATCAACCAAGAGGTTCCTACAAACCAAATGAGCCAATACTACATCAATCACAAGAAGATGGTCACTGAAGCCAAGAAGAAAACTAACAAGCTGAAGAAACATTGGTGAGTCAAAATGAACAAGAAGGAAGACATCATAATTGGGGTCAGTTGGTTACTATCACTCACATTCTTGATCTACCTTACTTCATGGATCCAAGAATATGAAAAATTTAGATATCCTCACCTCAGCCGACATCAATACAAGAAACTAAAATACAAGCATCAGTACAAGAAAGTGAGAATCAACAAGGAGAGGAAAGTAGTTCAAATGAAGACGAAGAAATTCCCATGACCATAACACAATACCTAGACAGATCTGATGACGACCAAACTTATTCACATGATGAAATTTAAAGTGAACCTAAAAGTGAATGGACATAAAGACACCTTCACTGGGGGCACCTAATCACTACTACTCATGTCTTGGATATACCTCCTTCTATTGAAACAAGTTCTAATGAATATGAATGAGATTTCTTTTATGATACCACAGTCGATATCGAGGTTGATGTCATCCATAAGTATACACCTCAGTTTGAACAAGGAGAAAGTTTAGATGCTACTCAGATGACATTTCTTCCCCAGAACATAAACTGGAAATTTGGAAATAATGTTAGGGATCATACTAGAACTATATCAACATCAAGAATTGAGAATTTTCCTTGAGAACTTTACTTGAATATGCGGTTGGACGGGAGGAGGTTTCAAACCCTAATGTTAGATCAAATAAGTTAGATTCATGTAATACTAAAAATGACTCTGTTAGTGATGTTAGGATGCTTCATGGTCTAGGCAGTCCTTCTGAGAGTAACCTGATATATCTCCTCTTACTAGTCAAAACTTTTGATCACGATAATACAGTTTTATCCCTAGAATCACTGGATCCTTGTCCCTAATATGAACTCATCAAGTGAATCTAAGTGAACCTGTGAACCTAATTTCCTACCCACTATACCTTGGCATGCCACCTAAATGATATTGAACCCCTTACCTCTTCTACTAGTGCAACGAGTATGAGCATGATAGGGGGGGATATCAAGTTTCTTACTCTTAAAAAGAAGTATAAAAATAAAAGGAGGTCTGATGGTGAAAACCATATTGTGGCAACGTTAGAACCCAAAATAGTAAAAATAAATGATGTATCCAATGGTGAAAACCTCTTAGAGGCACCAGAGGATGGGAATCTTGATACCCTACCTGGTCACTTTCAAGAGAGGTCTTTAGTACTCATAAAGCCTACATAGCCAGTCAACTTGGGAAAAATAGAGTAACCTCAACTAATATACCTAGTACAATCATGTCTGAAGAAGAAATGCAACAATTCACATAGATTTTCATGAACAAAAAGATCAACTTTGCTTGTTCTTACTTAGATATGCTAGGGCATGACACAGATTTGATAATGCACCGCTTATCCATTTCTCCTAGAGTTAAAACAGTCAAACAAAAACTCAAACAAATTCACCCTCATGTGGCATTATTGGTTAAAGATAAATTAGAGAAGTTGTTAAAATAATAATTCATAAAGGCTTATTGCTCATGCTGAATGGATCTCAAATATTGTACCCATTTCTAAAACTGACAAATTAATCAGGGTATGCATAGATTTTTGGGATCTAAACAAAGCTTTTCCAAAAGATGACTTTGACGTGATTATAGATCTCACAGCTAGGTGTGAAATGTTTTCCCTAATGAATGGTTTCTGAGGTTACAACGAGATAAAGATAGCACCTAAGGATCAAGAGAAAATTACTTTTACTTGTGCTTGGGGCACATTCTACTAGAATGTCATGCCGTTTGGACTTAAAAATGCGAGTGTAACATATCAAAGAGAAATGAAAACTATATTCCATGACATGATGCACAAAAACATGGAAGATTATGTTGATGAGAGTAGAAAGAGAAACACACCTAGCCAACTTAGAGAAAAATATTTTGGTAGGATGGAATAGTTCAAATTGAGATTAAACCCAAAGAAATGTGTCTTTGGCGTAACATTTGGAAAACTCCTCGGGTACATTGTATTGGAAAAAGGCATCGAAGATGATCCAGAAAAGGTGAAAGCGATAATGGAGATGCAACCACCAAAGAATATCAGACAGATCAGAATGTTACAAGGAAAGCTACAATCAATCAGAAGGTTTATCTCATATTTAGTAGATAATTAAGGCTCAACCCTTTACAAGGACATTGCATAAAGATGTAACATTCAAGTGGGACAAAGGGTGTAAAAAGGACTTTTAATAGATCAAAGAATAATTGAAAAATCCACCTATTATAATGGCACCCATGCAAGAGAATCCTCTCCTACTATACATATCCACTACACAAACATCATTTGGAGCCTTACTTGAACAACATGATGAAACAAGGAAATAAAGAGCAATATACTACATCAGCAGAATCATGGTTTCCTATGAACTCAATTACCCAATAATCAAGAAAGCTTTCTTAGAAGTCATATTCACTTCACAAGATTTCATACATTACACGTTAGCACATTCAGTCAAGTTAATTGCAAAGATTGGTCCTTTGAAGTATCTATTAAACAAAGAAACTTTGATTGAAAGACTGGTAAAATGGGTAATGATACTAAGTGAGTTTGACATCGAATATGTTGATAGAAATGCCATCAAGGGGAAATTCATTGCTGATCACTTGACAAATGCTCATCTTCAAGATACCAAACCACTGACAATCAAGTTTCCTGATGAAACCATCCTACACTCCACAAAACATCAATGGAAGATGTTCTTCGATGGATCATTCACCCAATAAGGGTCTGGAGTTGGTGTGATTTTTATAACTCCCCAAGGATACAAGATTCCTAAAGCTTACAGGATGATTTACCTTGCACAGACAATATTGCTAAGTATGAAGCCCTAGTGGATGGGTTAAAGTTAGATATTGAGTGGAAAAATATGGAATTGCACATTTATGGATACTCCCACTTAGTAATCAACCAAGTCAATGATCAGTACCAAACTAAGGATGAAAAGATAACACCATTTTAAGAGAATGGTTGATGAACGGAAGAAGTATTTTTTTTATCACCTTTTGACAGATCCCAAGAGCAGAAAATAAAGCAGTCGATGCCATGGCTACTCTAGCCTTAATGTTACAACTGGAAGTGTTGTAATTGGTTTCTGATGTTGTTGTTGGCATTCATGTTTTGTCAATGATGTCAACATATGTTTCTATGGAGGGAGATCAGACTGGTTATTATTGTTGCTTGATGACTGACAAAAGTATACGGGTACTGTACTGTTGATTCAGAGCAAGCGAAGATGGTGATATGTACAAGGATATGTTGTGATCTTATGTCTAAGGTCACATGGCTTAATATTGTATATTGGATGAGTTACAAATGTTTTAGTCAAGATTGGGTACTGGACAATGACAACGATCTTTGACAGAGTTAGCCTCAATGTTTTGAGAATAACTTATGTGTGACATGGATTCAGGTTATGCGAGCTTAAGGTATGGCATAAGACATGTTAAATAAGGTTGTTTATGTTTCTCATGCCATAGGATTCTTGGTGACGTCAGTTATTGCATGTGTTCTAGAGGAGACCTATTTGGGGACAACTTCATGTTAGAGTATTATTACTCTTTTAAATTATGCTTTCTCTTAGGTGCATCATTAATTAGTTATTAATTAATAATGCGCAACCTAGCTTTTAGTTTTTAGGGTTTGTTCACCTTTATAAGGTCGAACTTTGTATTTTCCTTCATTAATTCAGTTCATAATTTTTGCTCTCACATTTTGAGTAAACATCTGAGTTCTTCGTTTTCATCTTTCTGCTTCTACTTTGTATCAGGTTCTTGCATGCAGGTGTATTCGGGGTTTGTGGATTTGCATGTTAGCAATTCCTATATGGTATCAGAGCCGCCCTGCTGCTGTCTGGTTTGAAGATCTTTGAAGCCATGATTCGAAGGCGTCATCTGCAGCTTCTCTGGGGGTTTCTATCATTTCTAAGGAGGCGCCACTTTTTGGAGTAGATTGAGCCAAAAAAGACATCGCCATTGCGTTCAGAAGGCCCAGGAGAGTCGAAATCACATAAAGTTCGACCTATTTAGCCTCCGGGAGCACAGGGAAAATTTTTTGGCCTCCTAGGGCCGTATGACTCGAAAATCGAGGTCATTTCTCGAAAATTTAAAAAAAAAATAAAAAATAAAAAAATAAAAATAAAAAAATAAAAAAAATTGTAGGAATTGCTAACATGCAAATCCACA
>MU225326.1:1612491-1625523 GCA_018584345.1 Thuja plicata | reverse complement strand
TTTTGCTCTCACATTTTGAGTAAACATCTGAGTTCTTCGTTTTCATCTTTCTGCTTCTACTTTGTATCAGGTTCTTGCATGCAGGTGTATTCGGGGTCTGTGGATTTGCATGTTAGCAATTCCTACACTTCATATATGAAGCCTGTATTATAGATTAGGAGTGTGGATTACAGATCTTATATTATATTTGATGGATTCTATTTAATGTTTACTTGTTATAGGTACCGTGTGTATCTTAGCAATAGGTTATGTAATTATTTGTACAGAAGGGAAGCCTAATTGGTCAACCTAATTGATTACTGCAATAGGGTATGTATGAGAAAGATTTTATTGTTGGAAAGTGTGTGTGAAGAGTGGAAATGTATTTGTGGAAGCTGTGAGCTTGTGTCTGCTAGATGTAAATCAAAGGTTGTGATTATGTTACTTCATTGGAACTGACCAAGCAAAGATGGTTGCTATCAGACAGTTCACTAGATTGTATATCTCATATAGATTTGTATTTTAGACAGTAAGTCTTGAGGGTGGATTTAACCTTTTTTAGGCAATGTGCTTGGGAAGTGAGCCCACTATTAATCTTGACTCCTAACAGGGTCTATCCTTTAACATGGACTGTGTACTATAATGCATCAATAAGCTCCTAACATGGCTAAATCTTTTAATAGGGATACTATACTCTCAATACATCATTTGTGGGTGATAATTCCCACTTGGTTTTTACCTTTAATAGGGTTTCCTCTATAACACAAGATTGTGTTATTGTGTTGGCATTTACTGTGTTGTCATTTGGATTAAAGTTTTGATGTATAAATTTTAATGTTTAATAATCTATCTCAAAACTGATTCACCCCACCTTAGTTGTGTTGGTGGACTGTTATTCCTAACCATTGGTATTAGAGCTACTGGCCCTTAGAGAGAAAGCTTAACAACATGAGGTAATCCTGAAGATGGCATTCTATAGGAAGGATAGTCTGAAGTTTGATCCTGAAAACTTTGATAGTTGGAAGAACAAGATGAGAACATGTTTGCTATGCTTGGGAATTGACTACTGGATGATTACAAAGAAGGACATATAGATGAAGGCTGAGGATGAACTAGATAAAGCTAATGATGAAGAAAACAAGATTTTTTCATATAACATGGTCACAAGAGAAGCACTGATTAGTGCGCTCTCTAAAGGTGAATTTACAGAGGTTAAATATTTGGATTCTATACATGAAATATGGACAAGATTGGAAGCACTATATGAAGGAGATAAGTTTACTAAGCATGCAAAGTTGCAAAACTGGAAGACAAGGATGGAAAATATGAAAGTGAGAAATGATGAGAACATTAGAGCATATGTGCAGAGAGTCACAAAGGTTGTTAATGAGATTATAAACTTTGGAGGCACATATAATGAAGAATAAGTGATCACAAATATTCTTACATCTTTGAAACCTATTTACAAAACTAAAGTGCAATCTATAGAAGAGATCATACCTTTAACGACTAACTTTAATAGAGAGATTTTGATTGCAAAATTAACTACTTTTGAGGCCACAAAGCTAGGAGATCCATTACCTAAAGTTGAGACAACATTCAAGGTGACTGTGCATAAAAATAAAAAGACTTTATCAGGAACTGTGAGCACCAGCATAAGTGACTTGAGAGAACAACTTGGTGAATATGTTGATGACTGGGAATAGACATAGGAAGAAGATAGAAAGATGAAATTGTGGCCCTAATCGCTAGAAGAGAAAATTAAGTTTGAAGTAAAGTTGCCTCTGAAATGTTTTTCATGCAATAATATAGGTCATTTTGCATCTAGATGTCCTACAAGGGTTCCAAAGAATAAATCTAAGTTTTACAAACCTAAGTATTCCAAGGATAAGGAATGCTAGTGAAGGTGTTTCTAATGATAATGTTATTGATTATGATGAGATTAGATTTATTTCTATCAAGGATGATGAACCTATTAATGAAGAAAGAGACTTAGTGTCACATGTTGAAAAGAAATTTGAATGGGTCATAAACAGTGGTTTTTCACACCGTATGGCTGGAGATAGAAATAAATTTGTTAAGCTAACCAAGTATGATGGTGGTGTTGTGAGATTTGGTGACAATAATCCTAAGCTTATCATTGGAGTTGGATCTATTTCTCTGGATGGAAAGACCAATAATGACAATGTGTTACTTGTTGATGGACTTAAGAATAATTTTTTGAGTGTAGGACAACTCGTGGACAAAGGTTATCAATTGAAATTCATTGATGGAAAATGCTCTATTAGAAGCAAGTCAGGAGACTTGATCGCATATGGTACTAAATCCAGAGGTAATATATTTGAATTAAATAAATCTAAGGCTTCTTGCTTTGTTGTGAAGGTTGATGACAGTTAGTTATAGCATAGAATATTTTTTCATGTGAATTTTGATAATATTGTGAAGGCAAGTATGACTAGTGCAGTTAGAGACCTACCCAAGATTGTGAAACCATCTAACACCATGTGTGGAGAATGTGTAATGGGGAAATAGACTAGAAGTAGTTTTAAAAGAAAATCTTACTCAGCAAAAGGGAAGTTGGATCTAGTGCATACAAATTTGTGTGGTCCTACAAGAACAAGATCTTACTATGGTGAAAGGTATTTTATACTTTTTGTTGATGAATTTTCTAGGACGATGTGGGTTACATATCTAAGAGAGAAATCTGAGGCTTTTGAAAAATTCAAGATATTCAAAGCAAAAGTTAAGAATGAATCAGGCTTAAAGATAAAATGTTGAGATCAGATAGAGGTGGAGAGTTTACTTCAGATTTGTTCAATACCTATTACGAAGAGCATGGAATATACAGACAAACATATGCTCCTAGGACACCACAACATGATGGGATAATAGAGCGAAGAAACATAACAATATTAGATGTTGCTAGAACTATGTTTCTGGAAGGAAATGTATCTCATGTTCATTAGAGAGAAGTTGTTGGTACTCTTTTTTATACTTTGAACATAATTCAGATCAGAGAAGGTACAAGTAAGACTTATTATGAATTATGGTTTAATCATACTCCTACTGTGAAATATTTTAGAATATTTTGTAGTAAATGCTATATCAAAAGAGATGATGAGATAGGAAATTTTGATGCTAGAAGTGATGAAGGGATCTTCCTTGGTTATTCCACTAAAAGATAAGCTTATAAATAATCAATATGAGATTTAGGAAGATGATTGAAAGTGCTAATGTGAGGATTGATGAAAAGTTCCAGATTCAGGAAAGAATATATGACTGTAATTAGACTATAGAGATCAAGGAGGTTACTATAGATCAAGAAGAACCTTTTGAGATTGACCATTAGATTGAGGTATGTCAAGATGACTCAAATGAGCTTACTAAAATTCCTAAGACTCCTAGGTATGTTAAGAAAAAACATCTTGAAGATCAAATTATTAGAGATGCAAATAGAGGAATGATGACAAGATCGAGATTAAGAGATGAAATTTGTTTGATCTCTCAAGTTGAACCAAAATCTACTAACAAGGCATGTAGAGATATATCTTAGGCTAAGTCTATGTAGGAAGAATTGGAACAAATAAAGAAACATAACACTTGGGAACTGGTTCCTAGACCGAAAGATAAGAATATTATAGGAACTAAGTGGGTTTTCAGAAACAAGATGAATGGAGAAGGAATGGCTGTAAGAAATAAGGAAAGACTGGTTTGTAAAGGCTATTCGCAACAAGAAGAAATATACTTTGAATAAAAAATTTCTCCTATTTCCAGCCTTGAGACTGTAAGATTATTTCTTTCTTATGCTACACACAAAGACTTCAAAGTATATCAGATGGATGTGAAATCTGCATTTCTGAATGGAGATCTAGAAGAGGAAGTATATATTGAACAACCTGGTGGATTTCCTTTGATAGAAGATGAGGAAATGGTTTGCAAGTTGAAGAAATATTTGTATGGATTAAAACAAGCACCAAGAGCATGGTATGCAAGATTGGACATGTATCTACTTCATCTTGGTTTCAGAAAAGGTAATGCATACAACAATTTATACTCAAGAACCAATGAAGATGGAATTATAATAGTTGAAGTTTTTGTTGATGATATCATTTTTGGAGGAAATGATGTAATGAGTAAAAGGTTCTCTAAAGAAATGGAAAGTGAATTTGAGATGTCAATGATTATTGAGATGGAATTTTTCCTTGGATTGCAAATTAATCAGAACAAGAGTGATATTTTTATTTCTTAGACAAAGTATCTTAAAGAAATGTTGGAAAAGTTTGGAATAGAAGATTGTAAACCTGTTGGACCACCTATGGTTATTGGTCGCAAGCTTACTAATACTAATGAATCTAGAGTGTTTTTCAGAAAAAGTATGGATCTATGATTGGAGGCTTACAATATCTGACCCACACTAGACCAAATATTGCTAATATAGTTGGAATTGTGGCAAGATATCAAGAAGATCCTAAAGAGACACACCTTGATGCTATAAAACAAATATTTAGATATATGAAAGGAACATTGGATTATGGCTTATGGTATAAAAAATCTGATGATTTGGATTTACATGCTTATAGTGATGTTGATTGGGTAGGAAATATTAATGACATAAAGAGTACAAGTGGTGGCACATTCTTTCTTGGGAAAAGATTGGTTTCTTGGTTAAGTAAAAAGAAGGATTGTATAGGTCAGTCTACTGCTGAATCTGAGTATATTTCTACTGCTATAAATTGCACACAAATTGTTTGGATGAAGCATTTGTTGAAAGACATTGGGATGACTTTTGATGATCAAGTGGTCATCCATTGTGATAACACTAGCATAGTGAATATGTCAAATAATCTAGTAATGCATTCAAAGACTAAACATATTTCCATTAGGTATCATTTCTTGAGAGACAAGGTAATAGAGAAGGAGATTAGATTGGAGTATATCAACACAAAGGAACAAATAGCAGATTATTTACAAAACCTTTTCCAAAGGATTCCTTTGAGTATCTCAGAGGTATGATTGGGGTGCAAGCCCCTCCTTGTGAGAAATAAATTATTGTAGGAATGCATCAGTCCAGTGGCTTTCAGAGCTATATTATTTTTTGGACTTGATGTATGGATCTACTCCTTAGGGGGAGTGATCGCAGAAACATTATAGAACACATTTAGGTGATTTTGCACCTGGTTGTTGGAGGCATGAAGATTTGAAAAAGCTATAGCTTGCAGAAGGAAGATGGCCTGAAGAAGACTTATGACACCCTTTTCTATTGTTGTCAAAGGGGGAGAGATTCTATGAGAAAATCCCTACTGTTTTAGGGAGAGTTGTGTTGAGGATATTGAAAAGATTGTATTGAGAGAGTAATTTTGGGTTGATGGATTTTCCTATATGTTGCCATCAATGCCAAAGGGGGAGATTGCTGGAATTAATTTCTGATGTTGTTGTTAGCATTCATGTTTTGTCACAGATGTCAACATATGTTTCTATGAAGGGAGATTAGACTGGTTATTACTGTTGCTTGATGAATGACATAAGTGTATGGGTACTATACTGTTGATCCAGAGCAAGAAAAGATGGTGATATGTACATGGATATGTTGTAATATTATTTCTAAGTTCTCATGGATTAATATTATATATTTTATGAGTTACAGATGTTTTAGTGAAGACTGGGTACTGAACGGTGATAATGATCTTTGACAGAGTTAGCCTCTGTGTTTTGAGAATAACATACATGCGACATGGATTCAGGTTATGCGAGCTTAAGGGATGGAAGAAGAAATGTTAAGGAAGTTTTTTTATGATTCATGGGTCATAGGACTCTTGGTGACATCAGCTATGGCATGTATTCTAGAGGAAACCTATTTGGGGCCAACTTCAGATATGAAGCATGTATTATGGATTGCGAGCGTGGATTACGGATCTTATATTATATTTGATGGATTTTATTTGATGATTACTTGTTATAGGTACCATGTGTATCTTAGCAAGAGGTTATGTAATAATTTGTATATTGGGGAAGCCTAATTGGATGACCTAATTAATTATTGTAATATGGTATATATGAGAGAGATTTTCTTGTTGGAAAGTGTGCGTGAAGAGTGAGAGAAGTGGAAATGTATTTGTGGAAGCTACGAGCTTGTGTCTGCTGGATGTAAAGCAGAGGTTGTGATTATGTTACTTCATTGGAATTGACTAAGCAAAGGCAGTTTCTATCAGACAGTTCACTGGATTGTATATCTCATATACATTTGTATTTCAGATAGTAAGTCCTAAGGGTGGATTTAACCTTCTTTAGGCAGTGAGCCCACTGTTCCTCTTGACTCCTAACAGGGTCTTTCCCTTGATAGGACTGTGTATTGTAATGCATCAATAAGCTCGTAACATGGCTAAATATTTTAACAAACTCTCAATACATGATTTGTGGGTGCTTATTCCCACCGGGGTTTTACCTTTAATAGGGTTTCCTTGACAACAAAATATTGTGTTATGGTGTTAGCATTTACTGTGTTATTATTTGGATTAAAGTTTTGATGTATAAAGTTTAATGTTTAATAATCTATCTCACAAGTAATTCAACCCCCTCTCACTTGTGTTGGTGGACTATTATTCCTAATAGGAAGAACATCACTTCCACTATGACTTCCTGGTGGAAGAACTTCCCTTTCCAACAAATGATTCCATATATTTCTGAATTATATATTCAATTGTGGGCACCAAGTCCTCTAAATACAACCAAATATACTCATACCTACGAGACCAAATGATCCCTAACGACCTATCTAGGAATGAAAAGAGAAACCTCATAAGAAATGTATAACATTACTTTATCATTGATAACTGATGAACCATAATTGATTGAGTGTTTGAAGATGTTAAGTTGATGATCACTGAGTTGCAGAAAGTTAATGCAAGACATTAAATCAGTTAATGTACTATATTGTCATTGATGTCAACTTGATATAATTTGATTGGTTATATACATAGTATCAAATAATTCAAAGAACCAAAGAGATAAAATTTATGCTATCAAGTAATCCATAAAAGTTTAGTAAACACTAAGTGACAACAAACACCGACGGATAGTGCGCTCGATGGATAGAGAAACTTGAGAGAAAAGTAATAGTGATACCCGAGCAAGAATTACTGATGAGCAGAACCGTAGGGATACCCAAGTGGAAATAAAAGTCAAAGTGTTGCCTGATGGATAGACAACCTCGATGAACAGACAACCTTGATGGACAGAGATGCCCGAGGACAACTGAAGTCAAGACCGAGCTAACAAGGAGTTAAACACCGAAAAGAACTGAAGTTCAGAAATAGAAAAGACTTAGCTAGAAAGAGCTAAATATGGAGTTAACTAGTTGATCACATTGTTTTCGTCAACAAATTAAAAGCCAGAGATAAGCTAGAGTTTTAAAGCTATTTTATTCCAGTTGTCAAAGAGAAATCTATGGGATAAAACTAAAGTAAATCTTTAAAGCAAGAAAGGCAAGATTTCTAGATCACGTCAAGAACAAGAAAGTCAAGGACTTAGAAATGGTGAAATTATGTCTATAAGAGAGACAATCTAATTCATTATGAATAAGGGGAGTGAATAGAGAAGAGGATGCTGAAAAAAATACTGGTGAAGAAAGACTTCATATAGTCCTGATCAAACAAGCTAAAGAATAGAGCTAAAGATTTATACGGACACCGAGAAATAGAGAAGCACAACATCACCAAGAAAAAAGAAGTGGAGCAAAGGTATTAAAGGGAAACATTGATCAGAAAGGTATTATGAGCTTACAATAGATCTGAACATCTGCAAGTCTAAGTTAAATTTATGAACACATCATATATTATTTCAATTTAACCATTGGATCAGAAAGTCTCTTAATTGAGCAAGACTTAACAATCCTTTATATATTGAGATACATCCCATGGAGTATCAAAAGGTTTATCATGAAGATAGCATAGTGAAATGCTAGATATCAAGTGATAAACTATTTGTGATAAATCCTCTAACAAGGTCGCACTTAACAGTGTGTTTGTAACCTTTAACAGGGTTGTCTCTTCACCGAGCTCACTTCAGAAGAGTGAAAATTTTGGGTTACTGGTCCCAAGTGGTTTTTTCCTTAACAAGGTTTCCACATTAAAAATCCATGCATCAAATGTGTTTATGAGTCATTGCTTTGATGTTTTTCTGTACACATTACTAAAAATGGATTGATTGGTAAACACTAAGTTATTTACTGTATTTTGGTAAATGCAAGACTACTAATTGATAAAGCTTAAGAATAAGGTTTAACAGTGAACTCCGAGCAGTATTTATTTGATAAGATTATTTCAAGGCATATGTCTTGTAGGAATGAAGATAAGTAGAGGCTTATAATTGTGGTACTAAGTTTTTGGGTTGATTTATTGGAATATTTTTGAGGCCACTGATTCACCCCCTCTTAGTTATTCTACCAATTGGTATTAGAGCTTGTCTACTTAGAAAGGAAGGTTTCAAGACCTAAGCTAAAGATCACAAGATGAGAAAATGGGATGTGCCTAAGTCGAACAAGGACAACTTTCCATCATGGCAAAGCAAGATAAGTCTCCACCTATCAGGTATTGGAAATGATTTTTCTCAATACTTGGATATTGAATATGTGTTTCCTATAGGACCTCACACACTTGATCAATTGAGAGAAAAACATGAGCACAATTCTATGATGATAGAACTTTCCTCCTCACTCTCAAATGCTGAATTTGAAGATGTCAAAACCTACACCTCTGCAAAGAAAATGTGGGACAAATTGAAGCTAGTACATGGAGGAGATGCTAATGTGCTAAGAGCTAAGGAAAAAATCCTAAGAGGAAGGTTTGATGAACTAAGAATGAAAGAAGGAGAAAATATCACTCAGTATAGCTGCAGAATCAAAGAGGTAGTCAATTCTATCCGAGGAGTTGGAGGTGTACTTGAAGAAGAAACAATGGTAAGTAAAATCCTAAGAACCTTATTGCTTATATATGCTATTAGAGTATCTGTTATACAAGAAATGAGGGCAATAGAAAATAATAATGTCACTCTAGATAGTTTGGTTGGTAGAATTTTTTCATTTTAAATGAATAACTTTGACAATAATGTCTTACCATCTATTGAGTCTACATTCAAATCTTCTTTGAAAATAAGTAAATCAAGTCATAAACACACTATGTGGAAAGATAGTGAAAGTGATAGTGATGACCAAGGAATTGATGAGATTGAAGCACTAATGGCTAGAATATTGAAGAGATGCAAAGGTAAATTACCACTTGTATGTTTTAATTGTAAAGAGATTGGACACTTTTCTGCTAGATGTCCTAACAAAAGAAAAGAAGACAAAAATAGTGACAGATCATATGAAAAGAAGTTTGACAGAGATTACAGAAGCAATTGACAATCTGACGAAAGAGATACCCGAGACTCCAAGGACAAAGGGAAGAAAGCTTGTTACTTGGCGGAGAACAAAGCTGGAGATACTGACACTGAATTTGATGAAGATATTGAGATGGTATTTATTTCCATGAAGGATGATTCAGATGAAGAAGAAAGGTATGTTGAGATTGCACTCATATCTAAGGTTAGTAAGAATGATGTCTGGATTATAGATAGTGGCTGCACTCACCACATGACTGGAGATAAATAAAAGTTTGATACTTTTGAGTATTATAATGGTGGATTAGTAAGAATAGGTAATGACTCACCTTGTCCAGTTGAAGGTAAAGGAACCATAATGTTAAATAATTTGTTCAGATGTGAAAATGCATACTAGGTAAATGGATTTAACTATAATATATTGAGTGTTTCATAGCTGAATAACATAGGTCACCGAGTTGCATTTGAGAATAAGAAGGCAAAAATATTCAATGAATCAGGAAGGTTGATCGGAATTGGTGAACAGACAAAAGGTAACCTATTCTATATTGATAATATAAAAACCACTTGTTTAATGGATAGAAATGAAGACATATGGTTGTGGCATAAGAGACTATGTCATGTGAATTTTGACAACATGATTAAGATAAGTAATAAAAGGAAAGTAAGAGGCTTACCGAGCATGTCAAAGCCCAAACATATCATGTGTAAGAATTGTCAAAAAGGTAAAATGAAAAAGTCTAGTTTCAAGAGTAAAACCCATACATCCAATGCTATTCTAGAATTAGTCCATACTAACCTATGTAGACCCATGAGAACAAAGAACTACTATTGAGATAGATATTTCATTCTCTTTGTTGATGATTATTCTATAATGATGAAAATTATGTTCTTAAAAAGAGAAATCAGAAGCATTCAAGATGTTTAAATGGTACAAAGCTATTGTAGAAAAACAAAGTGGTAAGGAACTAAAATTTTTAAGATCAGATAAAGGAGGAGAACTTATTTATGATGAATTTGCTAACTTTTGTAATGAGCATGGAATTAAAAGACAGGTTTCTGCACCAAGAACACCACAACAAAATGAGATTGCTGAAAGAAGAAACATATCCATTATTGACTGTGCAAGAACATTGATGATTGATAAAGACACCACTCAAACATTCTAGAGGGAAGCTGTTAGTACTATTTTCTACACATTGAACAGAGTTCAATTTAAGAAAGACACCAAAAAGACACCTTATGAGCTATGGTATGGATACACACCCAATAATATATGAATATTGAGAGAAAAATGATGAGGAAAGCAAAAAAGAGCCAGAAGAATACAACAGGTTTGTCTACAAAAAAGAACCTGACACTCTTCCTGATCAATAGTGTATCACTCCTGAGCAACAGAACAATGCACCCGAGCATCAGTCTGCAAATACCAAAAATCAGGAAATTGCTCAAAATGATGTTCTGAGTGATGGAGATCAGAATGAAGGTCAATATGATGATGAAAATGAAGAACAAAGAGCTGAACTGATACTTTCCAAGTATTTCAGAAGACATCATCCACAAAACCAAATCATAGGAGACAAGAAGGCTGGAATGAGAACAAGAAGTAAGTCACTGAACACTTAATTTGTGATTTTGAGCCTAGAACTATTAATACCAAACTTGAAAATGAAGTATGGGTCAGTGCTATGAATGCAGAAATAGAACATATTGAGAAGAATAGAACATGGACATTGTACCTAGACCGGATGACAAAAATGTCATTGGTACCAAATGGATATTCAGAAACAAGCTGAATGAGAATGGAGAATTCACAAGAAACAAAGCAAGATTAGTATGCAAGGGGTATGCACATGAAGAAGGTATTGAATATGGAGAAACTGTTGCACTCATTACTAGACTAGAAGGAGTAAGAATTTTACTTTCTTATGCTGCATACAAAGGATTCAAGGTATACCAAATGGATGTCAAATCTGTATTTCTAAATGGAATACTAGAAGAAGAGGTATACATTGAACAAGAAGAAGGGTTTGTTGATCTTAACAAGAGAAACATGGTTTGTAGACTACACAAAGCCTTGTATGGATTGAAACAAACACCTAGAGCCTGGTATGAAAGACTTCACTCCTATCTCATAAGCATTGGATTTGTAAGAACAAGTGAAAATAGCAATCTGTATTTAAAAGAAGATTATGATGATAATATTATGATTGCTAAAATATTTGTTGATGATATCATATTTGGGAGTAATGATATGCTATGTAAATCCTTTGATAATGAAATGAGAAAAGAGTTTGAGATGTCGATGTTTGGGGAGATCAAATTCTTTCTTGGTCTATAGATTATTCAACAAGATGCAGGCATATACATCACACAATCCAAATACATCAAGGAAGTGTTGAAGATATTCAAGATGGAAGACTCCAAACCAATTGGAACACCTATGGAAATCGGATGCAAGATGACAAAGGAATACAAGTCAAATGAGGTAAATTAGACCCTATATAGATAAATTATTGAAAAACTCATGTATGTTGTACATACTAGACCAGATATAGCACATGTAGTTGGAATAGTTGCAAGATTCTATGCTAATCCCAAAGAATCACACACGACTGCTGTCAAAAGAATTCTAAGATATCTAAAGAATACCGAAGACTATGGCTTATGGTATAAAAGAGAAGGCAAATTTGAGCTTCAAGTCTATACAGATGCTGATTAGGCTGGAAAATCAGATGACATGAAGAGAACAATTGGAGGAGCACTCTTTATGGGTGAGAGAATTGTCACATGGATCAGTAATAAGAAAGGATGCATCTCACAATCTGCTGCAGAAACAGAGTATGTGGTTGCTGCTGCAATTTGCTCTAACATTGCATGGATCAAACAATTATGGGAAGGTATGAATATGAAAATTCTTGAACCAACGATTACCTATTGTGATAATACCAGTGCAATAAACATATCAAAGAATCTTGTCATGCATGCTAAGACAAAGCATATTGCTATCAAGTATCATTACCTAAGGGAACAAGTGAAAGAGAAATAAGTGATACTGGAATATGTTCAATCTAGGGAACAATTAGCAGACATATTCACCAAGCCATTGCCTAAAGATACATTTGAGTACCCGAGAAAGAGACTAGGGGTCCGACCCTTATCTATTAGTCACTAAGATGACTACGAGGCTGCATCAACCTAAAAATAACTAGAATATCATTCATGTTGATGCAAGCAAAGAAATGGACTGCAAAGATACATCTGTACACACCAAGGTACTTTTCTACACCAAACACTAGAGATATTCTTGGCTAATATAGAGCTGTGATATTGCTATCAGGATTCAACTGTGTAGTTTTTGAGTCAAACTCATTGACCCATAATTCATGAGTAGTGGTTCACATGAACCCATCTCTCATGAGAATGAATGGAACACTTAGCACTCATTGGATCAAGGTGATGCACACAGAGGTGAAGCACCAAGACTTCCTAGGAGGTCACCCATCCCAGTACTACTCCAGCTCGAGCGCGCTTAACTACGGAGTTTCCTCCATGGTTAAACCCACTCTACTTGCATCCTCATTTGCAAAACCTTAACCAAGTGTTGTGCCTTATGAACCATTCATTAGAAAGCCCCTTAAGCTCATCAATTGATAAGTAGGAGATATTTTTCCACAG
>MU225326.1:1596430-1612391 GCA_018584345.1 Thuja plicata | reverse complement strand
TTAATTAATTCACTAGCCTATTCATCTATTATTTAAATAAACATTCCTATTTATTTAAATAATTATTATCCATTTCATTCTAAATTAAATAAATTCTCTTTTTATTTAATTAAACCTTCTTCCTCTATTTATTAAATAAACACCTTTTGCTTATTTTATAAATTCATTAATCCTCTTCTTTTCATTTTAGCCAATCATGTGCAATCACATGGATCAACTCCTAACATTTCTCCACATGCTTTTCTCACTTAAAAAGTAAACAACTCCCTTCCACATCTTAATCCTAGCTACTCATCTATTTTTCCTCTTAATCTTCTTCACCCAAGTTTCACCTCTTAATCCTAGCCACTCATCCTTTTTGCTTCTTAATATTCTTCACTTAAGTCAAAACCATACCTAACAATTTCTTTTGCCTCTTCAAAAATCTATAAAATGGGAGCCTTCTCCTCATTTTCGAAGGATAAAGGATATAACATCTTCTTGTGCAAGGCTATGCTGTTGGTTTTGAGAAACCACATTTCTCCATCAACAATATAATCAACATTTTGTTACTTTGGGAGGTTTCCATGCTTTTATTTTGAATAGATTAAGTTTGTTTACTTTTGCATTTCATCTCATTTTCATGCTTATTTCTATATCTCTTGAGGTGTATGTAGAAATTTAGGGGTAAGTTCTAGATGTTTATTGCTTATTCCTTTATAGCATTTTTACATACTACATTTTGACACGTTCGATGGGACACACATTTTGATTTAGCTTCATTTTTCATTAATTTTTATCATTTTTTAGTTGGACTGTCGAATCCACGTCTCCGCATATATAGAGGTATCTCCGCACATTTGCATATCTACAGAATTACGTTTGTGCATTTGCATCTCTGCAGACTTGTGTCTGTGCATTTGTTTCTCTACAAGCTTACATCTCTACATTGGCATCTCAGACAAGTGAATCCCTACATTAGTGTCTCTGCATATCCCTACATTGGCATCTCTGCACATTAGCATCTCTGCATATCTATACATTGGCATCTCTGACAAGTGAATCTCTATATTAGCGGCTTTGCATATCCCTACATTGGCATCTTTACACATTAGCGTCTCTGCATATCCCTACATTGGCATATATGCACATTAGTGTCTTTGCATATCTCTACATTGGCGTCTCCCCTCTGGAATCAGTGTATCTACTTGTGGCTATAATTTCTCAGCTCTAATTTCACTCTGTCACTTTGGGTCTTTGTTCTAGATTGGTGTCTATGTTGTTACAATGTCATGTACACAATTTGAATATTATTTGATATCATTTCGGATTTCTTGGGTTTCTAATTAGGTGTTACTTGCAGCCTTGGATCTTTTTGCTTGTCTAGCCGTGATTTTGTAGGACGTTTGGCCAAGACAAAAATATTTTAAACTACTAATCTATTGGTTTTGTAGGATGTTTATAGAAGACTTGATCATCGAAACTAATCATATTGTGGTCTTGCAGGTTGCCTTGGAGAATCAATCAAACATCGTATCTTCATTAGTTGATTTTTTAAGGCATCTAATTTAATTAGGAAGGTTCATTTCTTGTGGTTTGTTGGGTAGTAGGAGAGTATGCTCTTACCTCCTTAGAGGTTATAAAAAATCTAGACCTACTTGATTCATCATTTAGAAAATAATCTTGGGTAAATTAACATGTGCTTGATGTGTTTGGGAGAAGCTATGGAGTAGGAGAGTATGCTCTTTTCCCTTGAGAAAAATCAGATTTCTAGACCTCCATTAGTCATCCACTTTTCTTTTTCATTTTACCCTTAGAGGGTCTGTCATTCAGGGAAAAATATCGTGTGAATGACCCAAGTGGGAACAAGGCAAAACCCAACCCTTCCAACCCACTATAGTCAAAAGCCTCTTTGAGATTAATGTCTTAGAGGATGTAGTTATTTTTATTGCTTGATTTTCATAGGGATGCAGGGCCTCAATCCGGCATGCAGGACTATGTTATATCTAGTACTTGTAGTGCTATATGCCTAAATCCTCCTTACGGGACTATGGGGGATAGCTACAAACAAAATCCCTTACTAGACATCTTCGGATAAAAGCTACCTAGTTCACCTCTGAAAGTGGTCATAATCTTTGCACAAGGAGGGAAAAAACTCTCCTTAAGACACTCACCATAAGTATCCCCTTGAGCATTTGGAGGGGGCTAATATGGCATTGGAGGTCTCATTGCATAGTCTCCTTTGAACCATAATTTGTTTAGCTCTCGGAAAAGGAAAAAAAAATAGGCACCCTTTAGGGGTTGGCATGACTATGTGAGCCAAAGAGATATCAAGCTATGGGAAATAGGTTTTGATTGCTTAGCCAATTTCCTTAGGGTAGGATTGCTTGAAATCTTGTTTAAATCTACTTTTCCTCCAAGTCAAGCTTTCATCATCTCCACATCAACCCACTTCTTCATCATCATCATACTTCTTATCCTAATCCCCCTCTTAGTCATCCAAATCATTCCTCAAATCTCAATCATTCCTAATTCTTCTAATCATCACCACCTAATCAACCATCACATTCTTAATAATCTCCTTAATCCAATCCAATCATCCATCATATCCCATTCATCCTAGTCATCATCTCCTAATCATCCATAATATTCCTAATTATCTTTCTTCTTTGTCATTTCCTTCATCCTAATCACTTCATCTACGTCGTTCATATCTTCTTACTCATCACAATAATATTTCATTCTATCTTAATCAACCTAATCATTCACATTATTCTGAATCATCCTAATCATTCATATTATCTTAATCATCCTAATCATCTTTCATCTTTTAAACTATCTTAATCATCCTAATCATTCACATTCTTCCTAATCCTCCTAATTATTCATTTGATCTTAATCACCCTAATCATTTTTCATCTTTCATTCCATCTTAATAATCCTAATAATTCTCATTCTTCTTAACCATCCCTATTCATTCTTCTTATCTTAATCATCCTTCATCTTCATCTTTCTATCTGAATTATTCAAATCATTTCATCATCTTCCTAATCATTCAATCAAGGTCTCAATCTTCATCCTAATCATTCTTCATATTCCACATCAACATCCACTATCTTATTCCAATTTCATCATTCATCTTTCATTCAATCTAATCACATCATCATATTCTAATCCAATTTTCTTATCTAATTAACACCACTCTATCCAACCCTTAATCTAATTCATCCACCCTTTCATTCAAACCCAACCACACATTATCCATTCACTTCTCTTCAAATATCCCTTACATATCTCTCAAGCTCATCCATTTTTTTCAATCCACATCTTCATTCATATAATATTATAATCCAAATCCAAAACCCATCATCTAAACATCATGAATATGGATTGGTTTCACAAAATGGTTGAGGAATTTCGAATGCCAGACTCCAATCCTCAAATTACACCTCCAATTCAACCAACCTATCAATCACGTCCATCCAAATCATATATACCCCTACACATCCTATACAGTCCTAATCCATCTCCCATTTCTTATCCTTCCTCCACCTTTGACAAGGGGAATCCCTCATATGATTCGTTACATAGCCAACATAATGCATCCAATACATATACCCTTGCACAAGAGATTCAATAACTTTGATAAACTATCCTTAGCTTAAAAAATGGGGCCCAAAAATAAATTTTTTTCCTTTAAAGACATACGCCCTCCCCCTTTTCCCAAATCCATAATTCCCCTTTCATCCAATCCCAATCCTCCACCTAATCCTCCATACACTAAGCTTAATGTCCAAAACCATAATCCTAATCCTCTACATAATCTTAACCCTCCAAAATCCACATCATCCCAATCTTGGAATAAATTTTTCATTGAATGGATCCAAGGGCTAGCAAAGAAGTATAAATCCTCAACTCCAAATAATGTTGCACAATCCCCTCAAGTCATACATCCACCACCATCCCCTCCAAATTAAGACAACCCTCAATATCCCAAGTCTCATGAGTCATCTATCCCTATATCCACCCAAGTTGAAACTTCCATCTCCTCCATCACATCACCCTCACAAGTCCAAAAATTCCAAGACCTTGCTCCAAAGCATGCTAACATGGATTCATATTCTCCTATAGATCTAATTATCTCTCCATCTTATGACACATCTCCATGTTATGAAACCTTTCCACATGAAGATCCCAACCTTCCATATCAAGATCCACTTATCCTTCTTAACTCATATTGAGATCCCATTCCTAATCAAGATCAAGATGTCCCTTTTATTCCACCCACCAATGATCGTCTTCCATCTCAAGGCTTAACATCCACTTACACTCCACTTCATAGAGAAATTCCTTCTATCCACTCCACTAATCCCTTGCATGTCAAGACCAACTCACTCCATCTCATGATTCCATCTCCTCTACCCCATTCCATGATATCCTTCCATCTCAAAATCAAATCATCCTTTCCACTCCACTACATAATCTTCTACAAAGTCAAGATAAAATTACCACTTCATCTCGATTTCCTAATCCTAATCTATATCAATATCCTATTATCCCTTCCAATCCCCCTTATGAGCCTAATCATCCACATGATCCTAATCCTCCAAAAAATAACATCACATCTATCCAATCCATCTATTCTCCTCATACATATAAACTTGGTTCCTCCACCTTTGTCCATCATGGCTTCCCCCAAACACTTATTTCTCCTTCCATCTCCCCTCCTCATTCACCTTGAATCGCATCACATTTTCAAAATAAAAAGTATCCCATTAGAAATAGAATTTTTCAAAAAATGAACTATCAAGGAAAAGGGTTAGGCCTCTAAGAACAAGGAATGTTGGAACCTATCCAAATCAAACAAAATCTAGGTTCATATGACCTTGGCTACCAAGTTCATGATGAAAATGTTGGTATACCTTCCATACCTTCCAAGTTCAAAATCCCTCCATCTAAACTCAAATATTCTCACCCCCCATCCTCTAAATCTATTTTGAGTCCTTATTTCCAAACTTCATCCCTTACTCATCCACATCCATTTTGGGTCCTTATGTCCCAAAGTTAAACCTTTCACCCCTTCCATTCAATTTGGTTCCTTACATACCTTCATCCACCATATCCAAGTCCACCACTCCATTAGCTCAAATCCATAAGAAAGATCAACAAAGGAACATATCCTTGATTTTTTTCCAACAGTCACCCTCCATCATCCCATCCATAAACTCTCCACATCATCTATCCTCATGCACCCATACCATGGCTAATGGAAGAAAATTGGATGCCTAAGCTAAAATGCATAAAGTCAAAAATCCACAAAAATTCAAGGACCAACATGTCTCATATAAAAGACATGTTCAAGAAAAGAAAAGTATGATCCAAAACAAAGAAAAATTCAAACGGCCACAAAGGCCCAAAAAGAAAAATTCAAAAACCATGTGGATTCCCAAGCTACTTATTGAAGCAATGCATATAACAGACAAATTCAACTTGGCATCCAAACTTGATAATCCAAAATCTTCCTTCACTCATAATTCCTCCAATCCTCCATAATACACATCTATTTTGGGTCCTTATGCACCCAAATCCACTATCATAAGTCCATCATCTCCCTCCTCTATTTTGGGTCATTAAATCCCAAAATCCACATCTTCTCTTCCATCTCCTTCACAATCTCGTCCTCCAATAATCCACCACCCTTAAAGGTGTGTTCCAATGATGATCTTTTCAAATCCTTCATCCATTTATTCACAAGTATACCAACCTTCCATCCATTATCCACCAATCCTTCCCCATTCTTCCATCCCATTAATCAAATCCTATGTCTAAATCCTTATCCTTTTTCTCAACCCCCTTCCCACAATCCTACCAACATCTGTGCACATATATCCAAAATAACTTGGTAAAAAAAATTCATATCAAGGGATACCATCCATGGAACGAGATGCTTGATTCATTCCACCATCTTCGTTTTCACATATCCATTCTTTTCTAAATCCACTCATATATCCATTTTCTTATCCTCATCCCCTTGCACTCTACACTTTGGGGCAAGATTAATCCACACTGTTCTACCATGCATATCCTCCACAACCCCTATCCACCACCCATTATCTAATCCACATACATCCTCCTTTTCCCATATTTGATCTTGACTATCGTATTCATTCCATCCTATCCATGTCATCCATCTCATAGTCCTTTTCTTATGCTTTTCCTCCAACCCCCATCCATAATCCTATACAAGTCCATACTCCTTTTATGGTCTTTGATCTTGGTTATCCAATACATTTTCTCTATACATTATACAATATCCTATTACATCCATATCCTTCATGTCATTATCCCCTATCCTATTCATACCCTGTATCTCATACCCCTTAGCCAAACCCATTCCACTTTCACACCTTTGTTCTTGATAAAAACTAGAGGCACTAAAAAATTCATGCATGCTTTGAACAATACAAGCCTTTATTCCCTCCATTCATATCCTTTGTACACTATCCATCCATCTCACTCATTTCCTCCATCTATCCATCCGTCATCCTCCCACCTCTAGTATGGAGGCATCCTTTGCAACATAGTCCTTGGATCCTACTCCCATTATTCCCAATCCTTTAGTATTCTACTCACATCCCTTACACACCATCCTTCCATTTCATACGTCATTTATCCCCCGTCTTCTTCTCCTTCATTTTCCTACCTTTAGTGTGGGGAATTTCACTCCTTTTCCACATAATTCTTGGATCTTAATCCTTTAATCCCATATTACCTATCCATCCATTCCATCCATTTATCTCCTATCCAAGCCACCTCTCCATCCTTCCATACTCTATCATTCCTTTCTTCTCCATTGTCATTGGTCCTAACCCATTTTATCCCTTCTCCATATCTCAATTCAATCTCATCCAATCCATTCTCTCTCCATCTCATGTCTAGTCCATTTATCCCGCTTCCATATTTTTCCATCCATTTTTTCCTTCATCCATATTTCAATCCCATTCCATCCAATCCATTTATCTTCTAATCCACTCTATCTTATCCTCCAATCCTATCATATATAATTCATTTATCCTCCTTATATCATCTTATTTACCATCCACTTCCATTATATCTAATCCACTTATCTTCCTCCCATCCCATCCAATTCAATCCATTTATCTTCCAATTCCCTTCTATCCAAACCAGAAATTCAAAAAAATAATAATCAATAATCCCTATAATCCAAAATCCCAAAATAGTCCAATCAATTGCAATCAATACTAATCCATGCAATCTAATCTTTCAATCTAGCACATTAATATTTAATCAAGTCATCATTTTGATCCAAATCTGCTGATAATCCATTAATCAACTTTTCATCAAACCATCATTATGGGATGTATCCTTCTCAATCCTTTGGATGTGCATTTTTCTTATCATTAAATTTTCCATCCTCAATCAATCAATCGGTTTTCAGCTTGGCTAGGGGAAAAATGTTGATTTGATTTTGGTTTATATACACACTTGCTCGTTGCTTGTATTTGTTAGCATTTTATGCATTTATCATGGTCTTTGCATCCTATTGTCACAAGGCATCATGGTCTTCCATATCATGGTGACATACAACATATGGTTGTATTTGACCTTTTCTATCATGTACTTGACACCTTGTCATCTTAGTTCCTCATACCTTACTGCATAATGTCATGTACATGTTAGAATAACTGAGAGGGGGGGGGGGGAATCAGTGGCCTCAAAAATTAATCCAATATCAACCAAAAAACTTTATACCATAATTATAAGCCTCTAGTTATCTTCATTCCTACAAGATGTATGCCTTGAAATAATCTTATCAAATAAATACTGCTCGGAGTTCACTGTTAAACCTTATTCTTAGTCTTTACCAATTAGCAGTCCAGCCTTTACCAAAATAAAATAAATAACTTAGTGTTTACCGATCATCCTGTTTTAGTAATGTGTAAAGAAAAATATCAAAACAATGAATCATAAACACATTTGAGACATGAATTTTTAACATGGAAACCCTGTTAAGGGAAAAACCACTTGGGAATGGTAACCCAAAATTTTCACTCTTCTGAAGTGAGCTCAGTGAAGAGCCAACCCTGTTAAAGGTTAAAAACACACTCTTAAGTGGGACCTTGTTAGAGGATTTATCACTAATATTTTATCTCTTGATATCTAGAATTCACTATGCTATCTTCATGATAAACCTTTTGATACTCTGTGGGATGTATCTCAATAAATAAAGGATTGTTAAGTCCTACTCGATTAAGAGACTTTCTAATCCAATGGTTAAAATGAAACAATATATGATCTGTTCATAAATACAACTTAGACTTGCAGGTGTTCAGATATATTGTAAGCTCATAATACCTTTCTAATCAATGTTCCCTTCAATACCTTTGCTCCACTTCTTTTTGCTCGGTGATGTTGTGCTTCTCTGTTGCTCAGTGTCCGTAGAAATCTTTATCTCGGTTCTTTAGCTTGTTTGATCAGGACTATGCGAAGTCTTCTTCACCAGTATTATCTTCAACATCTTCTTCTCTATTCACCCCTAATTCATAAAATTAGCTTGTCTCTCTTATAGACATAATTTCACCATTTCTAAGTCCTTAACTTTCTTGTTCTTGGCGTGATCCACAATTCTCACCATTCTTGTTTTAAAGCATACTTCATTTTTATCCTGCATATTTCTCCTTGACAACCGAAATAAAACAGCTTTAAAACTCTATCATATCTCTGGCTTTTAACTTGTCGATGAAAACAATGTAATCAACCAGTTAACTCCACTCCTGCCAGCTAAGTCTTTTTTTATTTCTAAACTTGAGTTCTTATCGGTGTTTTAACTCCTTCTTAGCTCGGTCTTGACTTCAATTGTCTTCGGGCATCTCTGTCTGTCGGGGTTGTCTATCCATCAGGCAACACTGTGACTTTTATTTCTACTCGGGTATCACTATGGTTCTGGTTGTCAGTAATTCTTACTTGGGTTTGCTCGGGTATCACTGTCACTCTTCTCTTGGGTTTCTCTATCCGTCGGGGTGCACTGTCCATCGATGTTTGTTGTCACTTGGTGTATACTGATCTTTTATGCATTACTGATAACATAACCTTTATCTCTTTTATTCTTTTAAGTCTTTGACATTATGTATATAACCAATCAGATTATATCAAGTTGACATCAATGACAATACAATACATTAACTGATTTAATGTCTTGCATTAACTTTCTGCAGCTCGGTGATCATCAACTTAACATATTTAAACATTCAATCAGTTATATTTCATCAATCTCTCCCTTTGGCATTGATGGAAACATACTATATTACTACTAATACAATATGAAATATATCAGTTGTAGTTCATCAATCTACCAAACTTATTGTTCTACAACCAATACAAATATCTGGCTCTCGGTAAGCTCTTCTAGCTTAGATTTGTTTCTTGCAGAGTACTTTCTTCAATCTTCCTTCTCTCCCTTAGATTGATGTTTCTTTGAATCTTTCTCTTACGTTTTCTCTCCCTTTGACTATTCTTCTCCTTGATCGTCTCTTTTTCATTTGAAAACATTAGATATACTCTCTCCCTTAATTCATCTCTCCCTTAAGTCATCTCTCCCTTAGGATGATTGTGATGGATATTTCATATGGATATAACTCTCTCTCTTTGACAATAATGCCAAACTATATCCATCCCTTTTTTTTAATATACTACTTGAATTTCCCTTTCCATCAATAATATAACGACTCTGGTGTTCGGTGCAGATATGTACCTTGTTGTGTACTATTGTATCTGTGCAGTCCATCTCTTTGCTTGCATCAACATGAATGAACTTCTGATTTTGTGTAGGCTGATGCAGCTTTTTAGTTAGCTTAGTGACCAATAGACAAGGGTCAGACCCCTAGTCTTTTTCTCAGGTACTCAAATGTAACTTTATGTAATGGCTTTGTGAATATGTCTACTAATTGTTCCTTGGATTGAACATATTCCAGTATCACCTCTTTCTCTTGCACTTGTTCTCTTAAGTAATGATACTTGATAGCAATATGCTTAGTCTTAGCATGCATGAGAGGATTCTTTGATATGTTTATTACACTTGTATTATCACAATATATAATCACTGGTTCAATAATTTTCATATTCATACCTTCCAGTAATTATTTGATCCATGCAATGTTAGAGCAATTTGCAGTAGCAACCACATATTATGCTTCTACAGTAGATTGTGAGATGCATCCTTGCTTCTTACTTATCCATGTGAGAAGTCTGTCACCCATAAAGAATGCTCCTCTTGTTGTTCTCTTTCAGTCATCTAATTTTCCAGCCCAATCAACATTTGTATAGACTTGAAGCTCAAATTTTCCTTCTCTTTTATACCATAATCCATAGTCCTCGGTATTCTTTAGATATATCATAATTCTCTTGACATCAATCATGTGTGATTCCTTGGGATTAGCATAGAATCTTGCAAAAATTCCAATTGCATGTGCTATATATGGTCTAGTATGAACAACATACATGAGTTTTCCAATCACTAATCTATATAGGGTCTGATTTACTTCAGTTGACTTGTCTTCCTTTGTCATCTTGCATCCGGTTTCCATAGGTGTTCCAAATGGTTTGGAATCTTCCATCTTGATTATCTTCAACACTTCCTTGATGTATTTGGATTGTGTGATATATATGCCTGCATCCTATTGAAGAATCTATAGACCAAGAAAGAATTTGATCTCCCCAAACATTGACATTTCAAACTCTTTGCTCATTTCATTAGCAAAATATTTACATAAAATATCATTACCCCCAAATATGATATCATCAAAAAATATTTCAGCAATCAAAATGTTATCATCACTATCTTCTTTTAAATATAGATTACTATTTTCACTTGTTCTTACAAATCCAATACTTATGAGATAGGAGTGAAGTCTTTCATACTAGGCTCTCGGTGCTTGTTTCAATCCATACAAGGCTTTGTGTAGTCTACAAACCATGTTTTTCTTGTTAGGATCAACAAAAACTTCTGGTTGTTCAATGTATACCTCTTCCTCTTGTATTCCATTTAGGAATGCACATTTGACATCCATTTGGTATACCTTTAATCCTTTGAATGCAACATAAGCCAGTAAAATTCTTACTCCTTCTATTCTAGCAATGGGTGCAAAGGTTTCTCCATAGTCAATACCTTCTTCCCGTGTATACCCCTTTCATACTAATCTTGCTTTGTTCCTTGTGACTTCTCCATTCTCATTCAGCTTCTTACTGAATATCCATTTGGTACCAATGACATTCTTGTCATCTGGTCTAGGTACTAATGTCCATGTTCTGTTCTTCTCAATATATTCTATCTCATCATTCATAGCACTGACTCATTCTTCATTTTCAAGTGCAGTATTAACAGATTTAGGCTCAAAATCATAAATTAAACATCTAGTGTTTAGTGACTTAATTCTTGTTCTCATTCCAACCTTCTTGTCTCCTTAGATATGGCTCTATGGATGGTGTTTTCTGACATAATTGGAAAGTACCAGTTCAACTCTTTGTTCATCATTCTGATAATCATTTTGACCTTAATTCTGATCTTCATCGCTTGGAACATCATTTTGAGCTATTTCCCAATTTTCAGTATTTGCAGCTTGATGCTCGGGTGCATTTTTCTATTGCTCGGGCAGAGTGTCAGGTTCTTCATTGTAGACAAACCATTTGTAGTCTTCTAGTTCTTTTCTGCTTTCCTCATCATTTTTCTCAGCAAATTCATCTATTGTGACATTTTCACTTTCAATTATCTTTCTAGAGGACTTGTTAAGACATTTATAAGCCTTTCTTTTGGTGGAATACCCGAGAAAGATTCCTTCTTCACTTTTGGAGTCAAGCTTTCCATTTATATCATCTTTCAAAATATAAAATTGACTTTCAAAATTTTTGAAGTAACTTACATTGGGTGTGTATCCATACCATAGCTCATAAGGTATCTTTTTGGTGTCTTTCTTCAATGGAACTTTGTTCAATGTGTAGACAACAGTACTGACAGCTTCCCCCCAGAATGTTGGTGTGATGACTTTTGCTATCATCAATGTTCTTGCACAATCAATAATGGATTTGTTCCTTCTTTCAGAAATCCCATTTTTCTGTGGTCTTCTTGGTGCAGAAATCCCTCTTTTAATTCCATGCTCATTACAAAAGTTAGTGAATTCATCAAAAATAAATTATCCTCCTCTATCTGATCTTAAGCATTTCAGTTCCTTACCACTTTGTTTTTCTACAATAGCTCTATACCATTTAAACATCTTGAATGCTTCTGATTTTTATTTTAAGAACATAACTATCATCATTCTAGAATAATCATCTACAAATAGAATGAAGTATCTATCACCATAGTAGCTCTTAGTTACCATGGGCCCACATAGATAAGTATGGACTAATTCTAGAATAACATTAGATGTATAGGTTTTTCTCTTGAAACTAGAATTTGTCATTTTACATTTTTGACAATTCCTACACATGATATGGTCGGGCTTTGACATGCTTGGTAAGCCTCTTACTTTCCTTTTATTACTTATCTTAATCATGTTGTCAAAATTCACATGACATAGCATTTTATGCCACAACCATATGTCTTCATTTCTAGCCATTAAACAAGTGGTGTTAATATCATCAAGATAGAATAGGTTACCTTTTGTCTGTTCACCTGATTCATTAAAGATCTTTGCCTTTTTTTTTCTAAAATGCAACTCGGTGACCTATTTTATTCAGCTGTGAAACACTCAATAGATTATAGTTAAGTCCTTTGACCCAGTATGTATTTTGATAGTTGATTAGATTATTTAACATTATGGTTCCTTTACCTTCAACCAAATAAGGTAAGTCATTACCCATTCCTACTGATCCACCATTATAATACTCAAAAGTTTCAAACTTTTCTTTATCTCGAGTCATGTGGTGAGTGCAACCACTATCTATAATCCATACATTATTCTTACTAACCTTAGATATGAGTGCCGTCTCAACATACCTTTCCCCTTTGTCTGAATCATCCTTCATGGCAACAAATACCATCTCAATATCTTCATTCGATTCAGTGTTAGTAACTCCAGCTCTATTCACAGCCAGGTAACAAGCTTTCTTCCCTTTGTCCTTATAGTCTTGGGTATCTCTTCTAACAGACTATCGGTTGCTTTGGTAATCTCTGTTATCACCTCTGTCTAAATTCTTTTCATACGATCTATCATTGTTTTTGTCTTCTTTTCTTTTTTTAGGACATCTAGCAACAAAGTGTCCAATCTCTTTACAATTAAAACATACCAATGGTAATTTACCTTTGTATATACCTTTGCCTCTCTGCAATATTCTATCCATTAGTGCTTCAATCTCATCAAGTTGTTGGTCATCCCTATCACTTTCACTATCATTTATCATAGTGTGTTTATGACTTGACTTACTTATCTTCAAAGAAGATTTGAATGCAGACTCAATAGATGGTAAGACAACGTTGTCCAAGTTATTCATCTCAAATGAAATAAGTCTACCAACCAAACTATCTAGAGTGACATTGTTGTTTTCTACTGGTCTCATTTCCTGTATAGCATATACTCTAATAGCATAAACAGGTAGTAAGGTTCTTAGGATTTTACTTACCACTGTGTCTTGTTCAAGTACACCTCCAACTCCTCGGATAACATTGACTACCTATTTGATTCTGCAGCTGTACCGAGTGATATTTTGTCCTTCTTTCATTCGTAGGTCATCAAATTTTCCTCTTAGGCTTTCTGCCTTAGCTCTTTGTACATTAGCATCTCCTCCATGTACTAGGTTCAATTTGTCCCACATTTTCTTTGCAGTGGTGCATGTTTTGACATCTTCAAATTCAACATCAAAGAGTGAGGAAGCAAGTTCTATCATCATAGAATTGTGCTCATTTTTTTCTCTTAATTGATCAAATGTGTGAGGTCCTGTAGGAAACACATATTCAGTATCCAAGTATTGAGTATCATAATTTCCAGTACATGATAGGGGGAGTCTTATCCTGCTTTGCCATGGTGGAAAGTTGTCCTTGTTCAACTTAGGCACATCCCATTTCCTCATCTTGTGATCTTTTGCTTAGGTCTTGAAACCTTCCTTCTAAGCACACAAGCTCTAATACCAATTGTTAGAATAACTGAGAGGGGGGGGGGGGGGGGGGGANGGGGTGAATCAGTAGCCTAAATAATTAATCCATTATCAACCCAAAAAAATTATACCACAATTATAAGCCTCTAGTTATCTTCAGTCCTACAAGATGTATGCCTTGAAATAATCTTATCAAATAACTACTGCTCGGAGTTCACTGTTAAACCTTATTCTTAATCTTTATCGATTATCAGTCTAGCCTTTACCGAAATACAATAAATAACTTAGTGTTTACCGATCATCTTGTTTTAGTAATATGTAAAGAAAAATATCAAAATAATGAATCATAAACACATTTGACACATGGATTTTTAACTTATAAACCTTGTTAAGGGAAAAACCACTTAGGATTGGTAACCCAAAATTTTCACTCTTATGAAGTGAGCTCGGCGAAGAGCCAACCCTGTTAAAGGTTACAAACAAAATATTTTGATTAAGTAAAAGCAGGTTTTACAAGGACCCGAAACCTTTACAAAAAACAAATATTTCAGCAGGTTTTACAAGGACCTGCAACCTAGAGTTTGAAGAAAGATAAACAGTATAAAATAGAGACAGCTATGCCTAAGCACCATAAACAGGAGGAACGGAAAAACAATGAATCGAACAAAAAAAGTCCCAAAGAAACAGCAGAAGAAAATAGGGACAGCAAAAAACCCAACCAGGATAGCAACTACATATCCTTTACCAGCTCCTCAGCTTCGAGGACCATGATTTGCATGTTGTTGACCGAAGTTTTAAGCTCCTCTATTTCTTTGTCCTCCTTGGGACTCTTTTTCTTGGCACTAGCTCTGGTGCATGATCCTGGTCACATATTCTCCACTATACTGCTGTCTTTATCCTTGCTGATCCTTTCCAGTTTATCCATAAGAATTTGCGCGTGACCACAGTAAGCTTTTAGGCTTATGAGACATTGTTCCCCTATTTTTTAACTAATGCCTCCAGTCTTTTAACGTTTTTATTCAGACTCTTAATTTCTTCCTCCTTGTTATCCTTTTCCATCCTATCTTTAACATGTTTGATTTGTTTCTCCATGGTTTCCACCTTGTTAGCATACTCAGCCTGAGCTTCCGAATTGCCAACAACTTCTTTCATTCCCTTCAGACACTCTGCCATAGGTTTTTCCCCAATGCCCATTCTGTTGAGAATTTTCATATCCTCCTGTGTTCTCTCAACTTGGTTTTTCAAAATAACCTGATCATTAAACATTTTATTAATCAAACCAGAAAAACCCTCTATTATACCTTTGTTGTCTTTCTTATTATTATCCCATTTTTCTAGATTGTTGGGATATTCCTTGAACCCAGAATCAACAACTTTATTCTGGTCTGAATAATCTTCCCCCTTCTGAGTGTCTATCTTCAGCTCCCTAGTTTTGATCAAAGTCTCCTCTTTTTCATTATCTCTGTCATCTCTTTCCTTTGTCTTCCTCTTTTCAGGGGTAATGTCTTCCTCGTCAGAGGTAAGAACAATTCTTTTCCTACTGGTGTTATTGTTTCTACGCATATCCTTCCCCTCAACTCTTTTCCTTTTTTTACCCTCCTTTTTAGTAATTTCATTGTCTGTCTCAGTATCTGATTCCCCAATCTGGGTATTCTTCTGTTTCTTCTTTTTACTAACAACCCCAATTTCAGTTTCAGTCTCTGAATCCGTAGTCTAGGTTTTCTTCTGAGTTTTAATATTGCCTTTTTTTTTTCTGCTATCTACCTCCCATTCCTCATCACTATCCTCAGTTTCTGACCCTTCAGGGCTAGATTTCTTCTTCTTTTTTGGAATACCCCTTTTCTTATTTTTAGGAGTAAAGAAGCCTCTTGCCTCT
>MU225326.1:1549445-1577447 GCA_018584345.1 Thuja plicata | reverse complement strand
ACCAATTGTTAGAATAGTCCCAAAGGATAACTGAAAGGGGGGGGGGGTGAATCAGTTATCAGCTAATTTAATTCTTTTCCTTTATTAACTATAGAATATAATAAAGTAAATGCACATTTAGATAACACAATAGACAACACCACAATTTGGTTATGGGGAAACCAAATGGTAAAAACCTCAGTGGGAATTAAAACCCATAATAAAATATACTTGTTTATAATGATCCTTGTTAGAAGATCTTGCAACCCTGTTAGGAGTTTTTCTTTACAATGCATAAGTATAGTGACCTGGTTAAGGGTCGGACCCTGTTAGGAGTCTTTTATAAATAACTCGGTTAAGGGTGAGGACTCACTATCCAAAAGCTCACTGCTTTAATGGTGAAGGATACAACCTTCTAAAGAACATATATGCACTAGATCTGATGATGAACTATAGAGTAGACCTGCTGTCTTGATCAGTTCCAGTGTATTGTAATCTTTCACTTCTTCTTCACATAGATCCTTGATGAATGAAACATAACTGATATTCTTCTTTGTACATTTTCTGTCTCTTATCTTATCATTCACACTTAGCATTCCACAAATGACTTTCTATAAGTATCTTCCTCAAAGTATGAGATCATGGGACTTGTTAGACAACTCTTCATAATATCCTTGTCGGCTTTACTAATCACGCAAGCATAATTACAATCGCGCAATATAAACTGAATAGACACGACACTTCACTAAGTCGGCCTCACCAAATTAACTCTAACTTTTCAATCTTGTTGAAGCATGTTTGGCACCTTTGGATAAATATCTTAAACTCATAACTAATCTTGAATATACACATGTATATCCCAAAGATAGGTGCAACTCAAGAACCAATGCAATACGTCGGCTCTGTGCAGACAAACTCTAGAAACTATAACTGCCACATAACAGAATTACACAACATAACTGAAACTCCATATCTGAGTATGTGTGTATGAACAAAATATAAACAACTTGTCTAAAACATGAATATAACCATGCAAGTCTTGATATCATCATTCTGATAAGTACATACAGATCACTGCTGTATATTATATGTTGTCATCAATGACAAACATACAATCAACTAGCTGCCAAAAGTAAATCTCCAATACTATAGCTCAAATCCCAAAACTAAGCCACCAAAGACAAGGATGCATGAGACCATATCCCTACCCCCAAATAAATTAGAAGCCACTCAGGGGCAGGAAACTACTACAAGTCAATCTCCCACCATGAAGGCCACATAATAGAAGGATACCCAAGGGGAAAGGAGAAGAGTTTACAACAGGAAGAGATCCTCTATATCACCATAGTTGGAGACTTTGCAAGAATAAGAAGAAGAAGAAGGAGGAGGAGGAGGAGGAGGAGGAGGAGGAGGATATTCCTCTAAGAAGGAGAACATAATCATGAAAAACTACCCTAAAAAACAAAGATCTAGAAAATGATGTCCTGATCAGTGTGGGGACGGGAGCACAAGAGGAACAAGAAGATCCCCATGGTTTCGCTGGTCCTAATGAGTTTTATCTATCTAACTTTTAAGATCTTGTAGGTTTCAAGGATCAAAGGAGAGACCCAATTGGTCATGCTACATAAGTAAATATGGGGGGAGATGTACCATTGGTCCCAACCCTCACTCCTCCTCCTTCCCAATTCACTATCCCATGACTGAAAATCCCCTCATGAAATCAAATTTGGGGAAGGGAATGGATACCAAGATGCCTTCATCCACCATAGAGTCTGTAGATAAAAAAAAGGAGGTAGAGGTGAAAGTTACTCTAGGGATTCTAAATTTCCAAGTGTCACAGAAATATCAAAGAGAACTGCCTAAGGAAATGCTTATAGAAAAGGAGGTTTGAAAGGACACATACATATAACATAGTTTACCCACTCCTCCACCTTTTGTTCAAGCTCTCACTCATCTACCATTCAAGCTCCCACTCCTCAACCTTTGGTCCAAACTCTAACTCCTCCTATCATAATTCAAACACCAATTTCTCCTCTCATCATTCAAACTCCTCCTCCTCCTCTCATCATTCCAACTGATGCTCCCACTCCTCCACCTTTAGTTCAAACTCCCACTCCTCCACCTTCTATCCTAGTTCTCACTCCTTCACCTTCTATTTCCATTTCTTCTTTAGACCACATTACCCAAGTATATCCATCCACAAGGTCAATACCATCTCCTCAAGAAAGGTAGAGACATGTAACAGGTCTCTAAGCAGAAATAAAGACAAGATCATCAATAGATGTAGAAAAGTACCAAGAATAGAAGGAATCCACAAGGGGAGAAAGTACACCTCCACATGGAAAAATAATTGAGGGGACATATACTACCACTGGGGAACAACTAAGAGACACAATAGGAGAATTTCCAAAAGAAGAAGAGAATTTGGAAACTAGAGAAGCTTTGGAGCAGGAAACAGAAGGAGAGAAAGAAACAGAGGTCCAAGCAACATGAGAAAAAAATTTGGTTTTGAAAATTTCCCTATATGAGCTAGTCACTACCTTCACCAAACCTACATGGTTTACTAAAAAGATACAACCAATAAGGATGATTTACACTGAAGAGGAGTACACATAAATGACATTTTTAGGCCAAAATTTCCACAAAGGTGAAACCAGTGCACTGGCAAGGACAATGTCCTATGTTACACAGGATGATAAGGGTTGATGGAAGGCACACATGGTAGTACCCACAATAAGTACTAGCCAATATGAGACACTAGAAGATTACACTTTTTAAGAGGTTGAATTAGGTGAACCTACCAGAGAAGGCAGTAAAACACTAGCAGCCTTAGGGTTGAACCATGCACTTGGATTCATGGATAAGGATGAATAAAAGATAAAGTCACTAAAAAAGTAGAATGAGGCATTGAATAATTTCATTCTTAAAATAGTAGGTCCCATTGACCTAAACTTCCTAGAGGCCTCATTATAGGCTATTTTGGAAAAGAAGGCCACCCCAAAATTGTCAGTGGGAATAACACATTCTTTTGTTCAAGCATTTACAGATTGGAAGGTAGATTTTGAATAGTTAGGAGAGGTAATCATCAAAGCAATACTCAAGCCTTTTAGGAATATTCTTAAGGAGGCCACCAAAATTGTGGATATGATGGGAGATGAGCAGGGATTACATTTCCAAGTGGAAAGATGACAGAAGGTTCTAAAGGACCTAAAGGTAATAAGGAAGCAACACTCCCAAATTTTTATTTAAATTGTATGAAGTGGCAGAACTAGACATTTTTGAAACATGGAAAAAGGACATAACAAAGATAATAAATGTATATGAAAAGTGCTTGGGACAGGTCAGCAAAAGGAATGAAGGAGTTATGATGTAGATTGAACAAATAGAGAAATTCTTTTATGGTATAGACCTTGACTTCAATGAAGATAATGAAAGACAAGTCTTGTACCCTGTAAAGAAAATTGTGCAACAATTCAAATGGATTTTGGCTAGTATCAACACTAAGGAAGACCTCAAGGAAATTTTCATATTCAAGAGGACATGCAAAGGATGTCAAAGAATGAAGAAGAGATCAAATTCTTCGCCCTTGAGTTGACCACCTTTAGAGAAAAGAAAGAGAAATTCCCTAATAGTGTTCAAGTAGAAAACTATGATGAGGTGCAGGAGATAGTACAGAGGCTCCAAGATGCCCATCCTGACATTCTTGCAAACTGACTAAGTGTCCAGTTTTAGACTAAGTCAAAATTTTGAAGCGAAGATTTTGAAACTTAGCCATTTTCCCAGGTTCAATTTTTTGGCCTTTCAGAATTTGAAAGTCCAAAATTTTTGGGGTCTTAAGGATTGACACTTATCCATTTTTCATCCTTCCATTTTTTTGTGTGAAGGGCGGGTTTCAAAATTTCTGGATCATTCGGACATGAGAGAATTTTGCATAAAGGATTTGTTTTAGATAAGACTGCCTGAAGGTTTGGGTTTGTTTTGGGTTACCTAAAGTTTATCAATAAGTTGAATTCACATAGAGAATATTAGATGAAGATTCCAAAGAGAACTCCAAGTTTCAAATAAAGACTTCAGTTCAAAATGGTGGAGCCCCAGTTCTGATTTTTTTTTGCTTGGGTGATTTTTGCCTTGATTTCTTGTGCAAATAAGATGTAAATGGATTTAAAATCCATCCAACTTTGTTAACTATCATCTTAGGAGTATATTTTCTTAAGTAATCTCTAGTTCTAGCTTTATTTCACTACTTTAGTGTAATCAAAACCCTAGATTTGGGGTTCCAAGTTTTGTAATTGAAGCACTATATACTCTATTAGAATAATGTAATTAAGGTCATATATTTTATGCAATAAACATACATGTTGTTGGTGCTTCATTCATGGTATGATTTCTTCTACTATTTATGTGAAATTGATGAATGTGTGTTTATGCTTATTCATCCATTTTAGAGAGACAACTGCATTAATTGTGTATGAATCTGCGATCAATTAGATTGGAGTTTGCTGTTGTTAATCCATTATGTTGTGATGAATGATTGGAAATGTAGTTCTATTAATTTTAAGATAAATTCATCTCGTGTGTGTGTCTCTTGTGGCTTCAAGATCTGATAGATTTTGGAAAATCTCGCGTTGGGTTAAAGCTCTTCAAAAGATTGCATTTGTTGAACATAAAATTGTGATAAGATCTAGTTCAAGTTTTTTGGGTTTTCATCTTTTTCATCATTTAATTCATAAGCGTGGTTCAATGATGGTTTATGTTCGTTAGATTTCATTTCTATAAATTTGATTACAATCCTTGTTGCCCAAATATTTTAATCTTTGTTTGAAATTGATTTAAATAGGTGATCATTGTAGTTTTAAAGTTAGATTTTCATCATTAGGAAATTGCATAAGTTGAAAATCAAGAAAATACAAAAGGTACTAAAGTTTGTTTTGCAGTCTGAAGTCTTGAAACACACCAGCAAAGGCCTCATTATGAACATTCACATTTATCTTCAACTGGGTTTACCAATCAATTGTACCATGACCATAGAGAACCTTGGGAATAACTTCGTTATTGTTTCAAGAGAGGAAATCGAATATCAAATTCCTAGCAATTGACTTGTGTAAAAACAACGGTCAATAGAAGTGGCGCTAGGAGGTCCGTGAGATAGCAAGATGGATAACATTGTATCTTTCTCACCATAATGATTCAAGCGAGTCCTTAGATCATCTCCAAAGAGGGGTGAGTTCCTTGAACTTACCCACCATCACAGAACTTGCAATGATAAGGGAAAATATAAATCAAATCCCTCCAGTCATCCCATGTTTGGCCAACAATGACACATTACTGCCCCGACTGTTACCACAACCATTAATTAGAATCAGAATTTTCAGCCACTACATCCAATAGATTTCTTTGCTAATGCACAAAGTTCTCCACTAAACTTGGTTGGCCAACTTCACAAATTGCCCAAAAATCTAGAGAAATTTTGCACATGTTTCGTGTATGGGGAATCATAGACATCAAAAGAACATATCTATGCCTTGAAGGAAATTTGCACCTGTAAAGAGATTGCACTCCAAGACATTGTATGTCATTTTTTCCCATACACATGAGGGGAATTTGCATATAACTGGTACTTGAACTTACCACATAGGTCTATATATACATGGCTAGAATTTGTAACCAAAGTCCTAAACTAGTTCAAGTTATATGTGGATCCTCCTACAACCCATCACCAGTTCATAATAGCAAGAAAGGACTCCAATGAACCGATCTCTATGTTCAATCATCATTTCCGTAAGATGCATAAAAAATTGGAAGCTCTTTATATTTTACCTGAGGTGGATGTTATACAAGTTTACCTTAAATCTTTGGAACCACTCACGTCAATTTTTTTAAGAAGGCTTCCCCTTGCAAACAGAGACACAATGGAGAAAGTGTATAATAAAGCCATAACATTTACACAACAAATCACCGCAAAAATAAATAGAAGTGAGGTTACCCAAAGTAGGAAAAGTGCCAAATTTCCCTCCTTGTGAATCCATTTGTGGCACAATCACTCATGGTCCCACCCCCATCCATCACCTATCCTAGTTATGAGGCCCATAATACTCCTTTCTTTGAGAAACAGACAGTGTCTCTGAATGAGCATGATAGTCACCTAGCCTCCGAGTTGGATGTCGTAAAGAAAATTCTATCTCAACTAACTAATGAGCTCACCAGGATGAAGTTGAATCTTTCTCAAAACCAAGGTGGATACCAATGATCACCTGCTGCTCCAACCACTTATCCTCAAGGTCAAAATCAAAGTTATAAAACCTATAACAATAACAATAACAATAACAATAACAATAACAATAACAATAACAATAACAATAACAATAACAATAACAATAACAATAACAATAACAATAATAATAACAATAAAAATAACAATAACAATAACAATAACAATAACAATAACAATAACAATAACAATAACAATAACAATAACAATAACAATAACAATAACAATAACTTAAAAGATAAATATTTTGGGCAGCTGCGACCCAATCTACCCTAGAACACCCAACCCAACAATGGTAGCATACCCACCGATAATGCTAACATGTACAAAATTGTGGATGTAAATTTTGAAGGAGCTATGAGCATCCACCAAGAAAATAATGGATGTGGAAGTAACACCTATAATTAACAACCCTGGGATTCTGAGGAGCCTCATGCTCAGTTTAATACGATGACGTTTGACTGCTATGAACCAAGAACTGGGGAAAGTTATAGAAAATGCACTTAAGAAGAAGAGTTTGTATTTCCTTTTCAAAAGGAAAGAGAGCCTGAGTATCCAGAGTTCATGTGTTCTAGAATGAACACCAGAGCCCTTACAACCTAAGAAACTGGAAGGACCCGTGAAAGATGGTATTATCCCAGGGAAACAACCAACTCCACCAGACCCACAAGCTAGTAATAATCCTACACCACAAAAAGGTCTGATTGCGTATGCAACATCTCCAAAAAACATACCCACTGTCTACAATAACCCAACCTGGTCAATTGACAAATACAACACAGTCGAAGAGCTAAAAAACAAAAGCAAACATCTCTATGTTTGACATGTTGCGTAGCTTCCCATCTCAAAAAGAAGCACTTCTAAAATCCCTGGACCACTCCAGACAAGGGATGATGGCCAAAAACACACAAATTCCCACATCAAATGTGAATGTCTCAGAGGTATTCTCGACATTCCTGACAATGTATAAAGAAAAGATAGAAGTACCCCCATTCCTGCTAAGTCTGCATATATTTGGAAAAAATTTGCACAACTGTATAATTGACTCAGGAACTTCATGTAATGTCATACCTCTCTATATCTTCTAGAAATTGGGAATGGTCTCGTAGGAAAAAAATAGGGTAGTGATACAATTGGACAAGACGAAGGTCAAGGTAATCATGGTGCTAAAAGATGTACACATCCAAATAGTCATTGATCCAAGAGTACATGAGCACATCGATGTACACATTGTGGATATTCTAGAAACTTACAAGATGCTATTGAGTAGAGAATGGACTAAATTCCTAAGGGGATTTATTTGCACTCATTTTACCCAGCTATGGCTACCTTGGAAGGGGATAAAAAACCATATCAAAATTGATGCTAAACCGAAACTGAAGAAAATTATTACGAATTATAATTCCCTAAATGAGGTCTTATTCACTCAAATTGATCTAGGCACTTTTCAGTTAGACAACATCCTCATGTTTCAAATCCAAGAAACCAAGGACATTGATGATAGCCTTGTGTAAGGCCTACAAGAGTTTCACATTCATGACATAATCTTCCAAGGGTTCATCAATAATATGATGATGAGCGTAAAAAATTTCGGTCAGGAGGTTGACCCCAACATCTTGTTGTTACCAAGGTATTTCTGATTACACAAATTGAGTCACTCAGAGTTCATATGTGCAAGTTGAAAAGATGCATTATTGCAAGTACTAACCCAAATTAACTCACCGATTAAACAAGCTTAGAGCCAGGGGTCAGGCGATGAGAATCTTGTATTAAATATCCTGGGAAACATTGCACCAAGTGGAGATACCCCACCAGATCATATCCCTCAATCAAAAATTCAAAATGACAACTCAGACATAGATGGTAAATGTTCCACATTCTATAAATTCAGTGAATGGAGTTCTTTAGACAATGGTGCCTTACCACCTTACATAAAATCAGAACCTACCCAAGATACTAAAGATACAATCTCTTCAAGTACTAAAAATACCCAAAGGGAAGATAGAGAAATAATGAGTTCCTCAGATAGTGGAGAAGATAAAGGTTCCTAACAAGGAGCATCAGAAATCTAGCACAATTTTTAGCCCAAGCCGATCTCAGCCAAGCTGCATCAAATATGGAAACTACATTTTGACATTTCCAAGTGTAAACAAGGAGCTAGTGAAGGAATCAAACTAATGAAACCTAGAGGTAAGTCCTTCTATGCTACTTATAGGCTTCAATTATTATGTACTAACAATGTTGTAGAATACAAAGCACTTGTTCGAGGCCTTCTCCTTACACATGAGAAGGGGATCAAATCTTTGGTGGTAGAAGGTGACTCACAACTCATGACTCAAATAGGGCATGGGATTTGATCAAGGATTTTGAAGCATTCAATATCAAGTCTTTTTTCAAGAAGGAAGAATCTCTTGGTTGATGCACTAGCAGTATCCGCTAGTTCATTGTACCCTATGGAAAGATCCAAGCTAAAAAAGTTCTCCATAGAGCTTATTGCTACCCCTACCATCCTAGATAATATTACAAACTTCCAAGTCTTCCAAAATGACCAACACATCCTCAAGTTCATAATGTGCGCTGGTGTGTTTGGGAAACAAATTATTGATGAAGAAATGGGAGAACCTGATGAACTAGTCACTCCAAAAATGTTGGATGATCAGGGTGTCATAAACATGAGAACTAACTTCATACCCAAAGGGATGGTAGAGTTAGAAATAATTTTTGACAAGAATGAGACCACTACAAAAATTAAACAACATAGACCCCAGGAGGGGGTGAATTTGAAATGTATAACCTCGGTATGAAGGATGAACCAAGGGGAGTTCATTTAGGGAAAGTTGGTACTAAGGATGAGAAGAGGAAAATGGTCCAAATCCTCATTGAATACCGAGATGTTATAGCTTGGAGATACAAATAAATAAAAACTTATGACACCTCGGTCATAGTACATAACGTCCCACTAAAAACATATTTTAAATCTTTGCAACAACACTACAGGCCAGTAAACCCAATAATGGAACCATTGATACACAAAGAAGTTCAAAAATTATTGGATGCCAAAATAATCTTTCCACTCTGACATTCCAAGTGGATGAAAAATCTCATTTTGATAAGGAATAAAAGTGGGGAGATCAGGTTATGCGTAAGATTTCTGAAGCCTAAATAAAGCTTCCCAAAAGGACAATTACCCATTGCACTCTTTGGAGGAGGTGTTGCAAGTAGTAAATGGGTCTCAGATGATGTCCTTCCTAGATGGATATTCTAGCTACAATCAGGTGATGGTGCAAGAGGAAGATCACCCGAAGACCGATTTTACCACCAAATGGGGTACATTTTCTTATCTTCGAAAGCCTTTCGACTTGATTAATGCTAGAGCAACCTTTCAGTGATCGATGGACACAACTTTCAAAAGTCTAGTTGGGAAATGCATAATCATTTACATGGACAACCTCACCATATTTTCAAAAAACCAAATGAATCATATAGATGATCTACGAAGGGTGCTTCAAAGGTGCATGAGGTATGCAATCTTCCTCAACTCGAAGAAATATGTGTTCAGAGTCACAAAGGGACAATTGTTGTGACATATCATTTCTGAGGAGAGCATAGTAATAGATCCTAAATGGTTACAAGACATTCTTAAATTAAACATTAAATGACATGTTGAAAAAGGATGCCAAGATTGAGTGGAATGCCCCACTAAAGAAATCCTTTGAAGAAATAAAAACCACCATTGCCACGACACCTATCTTAGTTAGCCCGAATTAAACTGTGCCCTTTAAAGTATATTATTTCGCCTCTAAAAAATCATGCACAAGAATCCTCACGCAAAAGAAGGATGGAAAAAATGAGAGGCCCATAGCATTTAGGAGTTGCCCCCTCAAAAATGCTGAGATCAAATACCAAAATATAGAGAAAAAATCTTTTTCCCTAGTCAATGCAGTAAAGAAGTTCCAACACTACATCCTAAGGAGCAAAGTGTTCGACATAGTTCCAGATGTTGCAGTGAAGCCTTGATAATACAAAGTGAATTAGGTAAAAGAAGAGGGAAGTGGATGGAAATTCTATAAGATTTTGACCTTGAGATTCAGCTTGTGAAATTAGTAAGAGGCCAAGGCCTGGAAAAGTTGATGGCTGAGGTAGAAGAAGGTTTGATATGCCAGACTTACAAAGATCAAGGAGTGATTTTGGACATTTGGTATCAAGATGTGGTCCATTAATTACTTCAGAATCATTATCCGGAAGGGTTTACTGGCTCACAAGAAAGAGCCTTGAATATTAAGAGCAGTTCTTATATGCTAAAGAATGGTCAACTATACAAATGCAATTATGATGGTTTGTACCTAAGATGCTTGGATAGAATAGAAGAAAAACAAGTCCTAGGTGATTTCCATGACAAGTATGTCACATGTCATGGATCCTTTGAAGCTACTGCTCACCAGATCCTAAGACAAGGATACTATTGGACGACTTTATTCAGACACACAAATGAACATGTGAGATCTTGCCACACATGCCAGACAAGTGCCACCCGTAAGAGGAACCCAGAAATGACCTTGCAACCGGTATATGAGGTGTGTCCATTCACCCAATGGGGATTGAATTTTATTGGTACCATTAACTGACCATCCTCTATAGGTCACAAGTTTGTCCTTACAACCATAGACTATTGCATGTGCTGGACAAAAGCACATACATTAAAAAACTGCACCACTAAAGTGGTAGCCAATTCTTTGGAGGAGTTCATCATAACTAGGTTTGGAATTCCATTCTATCTAGTATGTGAAAACACGCTCTCATTTTCCTTTGCTGAGCTCACGTAATGGGATTTTGAAAATTGGGTAATTTAAAAATTCTCTTCTAATTATTACCCATAAGAGAACGGTGCAGTGGAGTCCACCAGCAGAACTCTGACAACTATGATCAAACACCTTCTGGATGAAAATCCCAAGGATTGGAATATGCAGTTAAAGTACACTTTATGGACCGATTGAGTGAGGATAAAAAATTCGTTGGGGACATCCCCTTACCAATTAGTCTATGGTCTACAACTTGTTTTTCCTATGAACCTAAAAATACCAATCTTGAGATTCATGGATCAGTACGTTGAAAGTGAGGATAGACTGCATATCCAACTCATGAACCTCCTTAATCTAGAAGAGAAGATAACTATAGTCCTAGAGCATGTATCAAAACATCAAGCTATTATCAAGATTTGGTTTGATAAGAGATCTAGTATAAAATCTTTTAGGATCTCCGACCTTGTCCTCACATGGGATAAGGAAAAAAAAAGTTAGGCACCCACACCAAATTTCAAAGATTGTGGACTGGTCCCTATCAAATATTGGAGATCTTGGGAGAAAACAATTTCAAAATCAATACTTTGGATGAGGAGTTGGTCCTATTTCCAGTCAATGGATAGTTCCTCAAACATTATTTTGGTTCCTCAAAGGGATTTCCCTTTCACCCATGTATCATATTGTGGTGTGATTTTATGCACCTGTTAAGAATGACACAACACTTTAATAGATCATTGCATTAGTGAAAAAAAAGGATTAGCAAGCATATCAATCAATAAAATTGACCTATTTCTTCCTATCTAAGAGGAGTATGAAAAATGACATAATAGCCCTCAGATTATGCATATTTCAGTGACATATACAACCTAGAATGAAATATTCAAATGAAACTATAAAGCTTAAATATGATCAAAATCACAAGAAATATGCTTAATAAACATGCATCCTAAGTTCTAAGAATAAAGATTATAACAATACAACTAAGAAATAAGCTAAAATGCAATATGAAAGTCCCTAAAATATGAGCAACATAATTTTTCTCCTTCAATTCTCAAAATATGGGCAGCATAATAATGCTTTCAACTCTTCAAAATTCAGGGCCATTTGAGCTCAAAATCCATCCAATTTATAGAAGAAATGGAGGAAGGGGAGAAGACTCTATAAGGGAAGCCATTAATGAGGATGTAAGATTCATTAATGAGGGGTGTGGAAGAGAATGTGTAATAGCCATTAATGCTTCATTTATGAAAGCATTAATGAGCTACGAGTGAGGATTGAATTCCTAATCACAAATTTAAGAATGCGACAAGCTTAGGGGTAGCTTAGGATTAGGAATAAGGCTTAAGATGGGTGATTAAGGAGATAGAGATGGGAGGAGAGAGAATGAGTGGAGGGGGGATTAGCTAAATAGGGTTAATTAGCTAATTAAGAAGAATTAGCATGTGAGAAGGGGTTGGGATGAGTTTGAACTCATGGTTGGGTAGTAGAGAATGGTTAGGTTAGAGGGAATATTAATGAAATGAATTGTTGTAATAACATATTCACTCAATAATAGGGATTTTAATTAATCACTTAAGATTTTGATTGCTTTGTAATAATTAATTAGGACTATAGCCAAATTGAATCAATTAGGCTAGGGGATTGATTTTGCAAGTGATGAGGTATAATTAGGATTTCATTAATTCCTTTTAAATTAATTACCTTAGCCATGTTTTGATTTGAATTGATTTGATTGGATTGGCTAAAGCAATAAGTGTAAATTAGTGATTAAATCACTTAGGAAACTAAATTTGATCTGGATGAATTATGTCAGCCGATTGAAGAGTTGTCTTGACATAATTGGGGGTATGATCACACTTAGGGAAAATAGGATCTATAGTCAGAGTAGACCAAATTAGGGTGGTTGTATTTCCCCTCTTTGAATTGATGTGCGAGTAGCACATTGATTCAAAGAAAGTTTTTGATGTTGACTTCAGAAAGTTTGAGAATTTCACTCATGATAAAAAGAAATGCCTGATGAGATCAGTCTCGCACTTGATTGAACTAAACTGATAGAATTGACTTTGAACTTTCTAAAAAAAAATTCAATAAGAAAAGATCTTAAAGATACCAATTTTGAACTTGGTTTTCATCCAAAGATTGATAATACTGATTTCAAACTTGGTTGTCATCCAAAAGTCAGTATGAAGCTGCCATGAGCTTAATAAGAATCTAAGAAAAAGTAGACATAGGATATCTAGCTTGTGAGAACCAAAGCCTTCAATCCAACAGTTCTGACTTAGTCAAGGAATCATCATGCCTTTATTTTTTTGATAACAAAGTCATTTTTAATGCTATTTCAAGCAAGAATTTGATTGATGATAGTGTGATCATGCCCCTTGGGAATGAAATTGAAGGAAAAATAAAATCCCTCTATTGAAATGATGTATAACTTGCATGGAGCAATTAGGTTAATGAAAGAATGGATTAGAAGAAGTGAATAAATGAAGGTGTGTTTAGAGAAAACACATGTTTTACCAAGTTAATCACGGTTAAAAAGTGAGTTCGAGTTTGTTCTCAATAGATCAAATATTTTGGGAATCATGGATTATGTCATTAACTTGGATTTAAGAGGAATCAAGAATAGAAAGGAGTTTGAGCTCAAGTCCTTATGTTGTTTTGTCAAATGAATCATGCAATCTCTAAATGCATCTATATGCAGACTCTTAGGACTGTCACTGATTTGTATACATTGTAGCATGTTATCATCATTGGGCTCTTTTTGGAATGGATACCACCTAATAGTACAACTGTCACTAATAACCCCTGATATTATGAAAGTATGAATACTATGTGTATTGGATGCAATGTCATAAAAAAAATTATGCATCAAGGCACAAAAGCCAGGATGATAAGTTAGTCACTCTCCTTTTATTATATCAGATTCAGTGTAAGTGTAATGTAAGACATGTGACTCGTAATGACCTTGAAAATTCATATCATTGGGTACATCATGTAGCATACATCATAGTAAGAATCTAATTTAGAAAATAGACAAGGTGATTGTTTCAACCTCACCGTAGTTTACACATAAAAAAGATTGAGATATATGTGGCTATCCACTCATGTTGGCAGCTCTTACCATAAACATCCAAGTTAGGTGAAATTTATAGGATCATTTGGATCAATCACCAGATGCAGAAAACCAAGAAAACATTATGCCCCCTATCCTTGCAAATCTTTGTCTTTGAATAGACGTCATGGAGTAACTCAGAAGACATAACAATCACCAAGTGAGAATCAATCAAAGAAAACTTATAACTGATTATATGCTCCTAGTTAAAGCATCATCGGAACATAAAAGAATTATAATCAAACCAAGATCAAACTGTGTGCTTAAGTAGTATTGAGACATATCTTTGATTCATTTTTCAAGTGCAGTAGAGATTCATCAATCAAAATGTTGGAATTTAAGCAATGTATGTTCCTGTCTGAGTGTATGTGAGAGTAATCATGTCAGTAATTGCAATCCATGTAATGTCTTAGAAACATTGTGTAAAGTGTTGAAAAACTCTAGTTCATTTTAAGTTCCTGAATTCAAGTGTTGGAGAAACACTAGTGTGATGTTTGTTACCATTTTGGGAGAGGAAAACCATCCTGGACAAGACGCTCAGGACAACCTAGCAGACATGAACTGATCAAGCTAGAAAATATTCCCCCAGTGTAGAATGAGTATTCCTAAGACGTAGACGCAGACAAATCCCAAGCAAGGATAAGACAGTGTAAGGAAACAGAGTGAACCCATAGCACAGGTGTAATCATGAAGACTTAGTATCAGCAATGCATTGATAGATAGAGCATAGAATACAAGTGATGCCTATTTTCCAGGTTTTCACCACTCGGAAAAGCTTCTCCTTTTTGCTACCAAGATGCCCATTTTACCAGGTTTTCATCAAGGCATTTTTCTCTTTTTCAAATTGTTTTTTTTTTTGCTATTTTTTTTTCTATTTTTAATGTTTTTGTAGTATCAAGGCGCATGTTTGCCAGGTTTTAACCAAGGATACCTTTCTTCAGGACTTTTTCCACTATTTTTAGATTTCTTCAGGATCAATTTTCTAATTTTTTTGGTATTTTCTGAGATTTTCACTGCATAGGCTCTGCTAGCCAGACATAAAGCGTAGACCCACTTCAAATGTAGAGTATTAATCGGATCTGGGAGAACATCTCCCTCAGGCATAGCTAGCTGATAAGCTCCAGTCCCAAAATTTGCAGTAATGACATAGGGTCCTAACCAGTTAGGTTCAAACTTTCCTTTTTGTTCTCTGTTAGGCTAGTTCTTAGGATTCTCTTTTAGGAAGAGATCCCCCACTTGAAAGTGTCATGGTTTGACCTTTTTATTGTACCATTTTGACATGCATATTTGGTACAATTTTAGATGATCAAATGCCTATTGCCTACACTTGTCAAGTAATTATAGTGCATTCACCCTATTGATGCGGTATTGTTCCTCAGTAACAAGACCTTGTAAAGATACCCACAAAGATGGGATTTCAACCTTAATAGGTAGTACTGCCTCAGTGCCATAGACTAGGGAAAATGGTGTGGCTCCAGTTAGTGTTATAATGCTTGTTCTGTAGGCCCATAGTGATGGATTTAGTTGTAAATGCCAGTCTCTGCCAGACTTACTCACAGTTTTGTGTAGGATCTTGAGAATATTCTTATTAGATGCCTCAGCCTGTCCATTACCTTGAGGATAATAGATTGAGGAGCAATGTTGAGTAATGTGAAAATGTGTACAATGGTCTTCGATGTCTTAGTTTTTAAATTGGCCCCCATTGGCTATTACAATTGAAGAGGGTATCCCATATCTATAGATAATGTAGTTCAAGATGAACATAACCACTTGTTTTCTAGTGGCTTTGATCAACGAGATGGCTTTGACCCACTTCATGAAATACTCAGTGGCCATAATGATGTACTTGTGTCCACCTGAAGAATTAGGATATATTTGTCCAACCAAATCAAAGGCCCATTGCTAAAATGACCATTGTGTTAGGAATGGTATGAGTTCTTTGGCAGGAGCATGGATAAGATTTCCATGTGTTTGAAATTTATGACATGTCTTTGAAAGTTGAATAGCATCTTTTTCCATTGTAGGCCAGTAATAGCCCACTCTGAGCAGTTTCTTAGCTAATGAAAATCCATTTGAGTGTGATCCACATACACCTTCGTGGACTTCCTTTAATGCATGATCTGACTCTTTGTGTTCTAAACATCTAAGAAGTGTACCATTGAGACCTCATCTATATAAGTTATTAGTAATGAAGACATAATGTGATGCTGTCCTAATTAAGGCTCTTTTTTCATTTCTAGATAGATTATTGGGAATAGCTTGGTCAGTGAGGTAAGCAATGATCTTAGTATACCGAGATTGGTCTTGGGAATTCAAAGCACAAATTACTTGGTATTTAGGTGTATCAAAGGCTGGGTGGGATAATTCTTCCACAAAAAAGTCATAGTGGAATTGATGTTCCTCTAATTGTAACATGGAGGCCAGTGTAGCCATATCATTTGCAGCTTTATTATCTGTTCTGGGTACTTGCTGGAATGTGATGAAGACAAAGTGCTTTTTTAAGTCATCAACCAGTTGCTTGTATGGCATCAATTTCTCATCTTTCATCTGATAATTTCCATTTACTTGATTGATAATGAGCTGGGAGTCACCATACACATGTAACTCTACAATCTTCCATTCTATAGCAAGTTTAAGACCATTTACCAATGCCTCATATGCAGAAATGTTATTTGTGCATGGAAACATCAATTTGTAAGACTTGGGTATCTTGTATCCTTGAGGAGTCATGAATAGAACCCACACTCCAGAGCCTTGTTGCGTGAAAGAACCATCAAAGTACATTTTCCATGGATACTCAGTTAGATGCATAATTGTTTCACCAGGGAACTCAATTCTTAAAGGTTCATCATCTTGGAATGGTGAATCAACTAATTGATCAGCGAGGACTTGTCCTTTAATAGCTCATCTGTCCACATACTTAATGTCAAATTCACTCAGAATCAGGACCCATTTTTCCAGTCGTCCTGTTAATGTTGTCTTTCTTAGGAGGTACTTCAAAGGATCTATCTTTGCAATGAGCCTTACTGTATGTGATAGCATATAATGTCTCAATTTTTGTGATGCAAAGATAACTGCTAAGCAAGCCTTTTCAATAATGCTGTAATTGAGTTCATAGGATACTAGTGTTCTACTAATGTAGTATATTGCTCTCTCCTTTTTAGTCTCATCCTCTTGTGCTAGCAATACCCCTAGTGATGTAGCTATAGATGAAATATATAGGAGTAATGGATTTCCATGAATGGGTGCCATAAGAATAGGAGGAGTAGCGAGGTACTCTTTTAATTCTCTGAAGTTGTTTTCATAGTGTTCATCCCATTTGAAGGTGACACCTTTATGTAGAAATTTGGTAAAGGGTTGTGCTTTGTCCGCAAATTGTGACATGAACCTCCTGATTGACTAGAGTCTTCCTTGTAATGTCCTTATTTGACTAATGTTGTGTGGAGGAGTCATTTCTAGTATGGCTTTGACTTTTTTAGGGTCTACCTCTATTCCTTTCACTGATACAATAAATCCTATGAGCTTTCCTAATTGGACCCCAAAGGAACATTTCTTTGGATTGAGCATGAGTTGAAATTGCTCCATACAATCCAATATCTTCCTTAGGTCATTGATATGAGTAGTACTTTCTTTTGATTTAGCTAAGGTATCATCCACGTAATCCTCCATGTTTTTATGCATCATATCATGGAATATAGTGGTCATAGCTCTTTGGTATGTAGCACCTACATTCTTTAACCCAAACGACATAATGTTCCAGCAGAAGGTTCCCCATGCGCATGTAAAGGTGGTCTTTTCTTGATCTTCAGGAGAAATTTTAATATGGTTATAGCTTGAGAAACCATCCATTAATGAGTACATTTGGTAGCCTGCTGTGAGATCTATGATCATATCAATATTAGGAAGTGGAAAATCATCCTTAGGACATGCCTTGTTTAAGTCTCTAAAATCTGTATAGATATTGATAGATTTATCTGATTTAGATACTGGGACCACATTAGAAATCCATACTATGTAAGCGATGACTTTGATGAATCCATCTTTCAATAATTTCTCTAGCTCTACTTTTACTAGTAATGCAACATGAGGATGCATCTTTCTTAGTTTCTGTTTCTTCGGGTTTGATCCCAAGAGCTATAGATTAATGGTGCATTATTAATTCAAGATCTAATCCAGGAGTATCGGTGTAAGACCATGCAAAGTTTATCTTTTTCTCTTTCAGAAACTTAGTGAATTGTATTTTCTCCTCATCTGAAAAAGATTGTGCTAGGTGCATAATTTGAGGAGCTTCAGTTGTGCCTAAATTAACCGGTTGAGTTGGTTTTATTAAAACTAAAGATCTTTCTTGAAAGTGCTCAGGGAGGATATCAAGAATCTCATCCTTTGGTGCCTCTGAGAGTTTTTCACCATCATATACATCTTTTGTTTTTACTATTTTAGAATTTGACACTGCCACAATGTGGTTTTCACCGTCAGTTCTTTTCTTCTTTTTATTTTTCAATTTGTGACTGATAAACTTGATATCCTCCTGTGACATGTTCACACTCCTTGAATTAGTGGAAGAAGGGTAAGGTTCACAAGCATTTAGATAGAAAGCCAAAGTGCAGTCATTAGGAAAGTCTAGGATAGGAGTAGGATCTGTATTAGTCCAATCAATTAGGTTCAGGTTTATTAAAGACAAGGAATTGGATTGTGGGAAGGACAACATCATGTTAGTGTCAAGACTATTAATTGACATGACATGTTCTGTTAAGCCTATTTATGCAATGTTTAGATAAATAGGATTCAGATCGTCATTATCGAAGTCATTTTTAGTTATATGTGGACCAAACTCTGGTGACTCATCGGTGGAAATTTTGTCTTCATATCTTTGTAAAAGGAGGCTCCTATCTTGTAACCTCTGAATTTCTTCTAGGTCTAGGAAAATACCAGTTTCTTCATTAATGAGTGGGGGAAGGGATACCTCCTCTACTTCAGGAATGTCAACACTATTAGGAGCAGTGTTAGAATTGTCTTTGTGTTCTGATGGAGCTGAAAATATGTGAATCACATGTATTTCAATGTCCTCTGTGGCAAAAGATAGATCATCCCACTCATAATCATGGGAGTCTGTTATTTTGTCATCAGACTTGTTCAAGAATTCAACAATAGTTACCTGATGTACTCTATTAGCCACTTGTAGATCAAAGTGTGGTAAATTGAGGACATGTGAAACTGTGACTAACTACCCCTAGTTAGGATATGAATCCTATTGTCGGGGTGCATCTTCAGTAGTTGTTGCTATCAATGGCATCTCTGGAGTGTCTTCTATTGTTTCTTCTACCTCTTGAATAGTAGCTTGTGTTAACAAATGGATATGAGTGTCTTGTGGTACCTCAAAGCTTGGCACATATCTTTCTCCTTGATATTTGGGGTTCCCTGTATGGATATGTAATAATCTCTCATAGGACCATTGTTCTAGTTCTATCTCTTCTTCTCTATCACTTCCGTCGTCAGAGATCAGACTATCCCTTGAAGAAGGGTCTGTAGATTTTTTTTATTGAAACCTAGCCCTATTTTATCTTTGGTATCCATGAATTCTAGGTGTACAGGTTCAATATGGCCTTTTCCTTTGTCCCCTTAAGGTCCTTTTCCTTTATACCCCATTTGTTTGAGAAGATAATATCCTTTACCATACTTTTCTGGGGATATTTACACATGTTTTACCTCTATTTCCTTGGGTTCCCCCTAGTAAAGCCAGGCCAAGACTGATTGTTCTTTGCTATCATCCCCTTGAGAGGTAGATACTTTAACCATACCAGTTGCTTTGTGAACTTCTAGCCTTTTAGATGTAGTGGGCGTGAAAGATGGGGAAGGTTTCCCATAGGATCTTGGTGACACTGGAAGTTCTGTCAATGATGGGGTCATGTCCAACTTGTATTCTCCCATACTAGTTTCTTCAAGTTTTAAGGTCTTTCCAAAGACTTTCATAACCATTTCTTTGGTAGTCTTAGGTACAATGTCTTTTGGAGATTCCTTGTTATGCGGGACCATAATACCTTCTTTAACATTGTTGCACGTATAACTGGCATTTGTAGGAATGGTTACTTCCACCCCATTATGTGGGAATTTGATACAATGGTGGTAAGTAGATGGTACTACTTGCATTTCATGGATCCAAGGTCTCCCTATTAGTATGTTGTAAGCCAAGGGTAGATCCAAAACTTGATATATGACATTTCTTTCAACCGGTCTGATTCTGATGGGTAGAAAAATGAGACCTTTAGAGGATCTTTCTTCTTCATCATAAGCCTTGATAGTGATTTTGGTTCTTGAATCAATGGTTTGATCTGAGAGACCCAACTTGTTCAACCCCGCACCTCCATCCATCAATACACGTCTAATATGAGATTTATGAATTAGGACTTCGATATGAAGGGGTTGATTATGCAGATGTGTCAATGATTTATCATCTTCTTCAAAAAAAGAGAGGTAATGTGGCACTTAGATGTGATTAACCATTTCTTGGAATTTGTCTACATCAAGGTCCTTTGGCACATTTTTTGCATTTAGGTCTTGTTCAAGAATTTCCCTATGCACTGAGGAGATTTTAAGCAACTCAAAAATAGAAATTTGAGTAGAGGTTCGTTGCAATTGATCCACCAAGTTATACTTCATTGTGGGAATGATAACTGTTTGTCTCGTTGCTACTGTCAGTTTGGGAATAGTGACAATGGGTACCTTAGAAGTTGTTTCTAGTTTTGATGAGGAATTAGGTCCTTTGATTGTGACTTCTGCTTGACTTTGGGTCACCGCATTTGTTCGAAAAGATGTGTCTTGAACACCTTTGATAATGACCACATTAATTGATTTAGTTTTAATGTCTAGCATGTTGATCACATTGCTAATTTTAGAGTAGGTGTAGTTCACTTCATTTCCTTTGCCTTTAGATGCTTCCCCTTTCTCATAATTAGGGAAGGGCTTGTTAAATGCTGTATGGTCTTCATTAGTGGTGTGCCCTTCCACTTTAATCTTGCCTCCTTCAATAAGGTCTTGGATAACATGTTTGAGTTTAAGATAGTTATTAGTCTTGTGTCCTTTGTTCTTGTGAAAGACACAATAAGAATTTTCATCCCACCATCTTGGTTTGACTTCTGGTTCCCATGATTTGGAATCTGGGATCGTGAGAACTTTGTTGTCCAAGAGTGTTTTTAAAATGGTCTCAAGAGGTTCTCCCAAAGGAGTGAATATTATTTGAGGTTTGGAAGTCCATGGTCAACCCTTGTTGTTCTCATTGTTTTCTTTAGGGATAGAGGTTTTCACCTTGGAATCTTTACTTTCTTGCATGCTATTAGTCAGATTGAACACTACTTGTTTAGGATTAGTATTAGACACATCTACTACTCCATTGTTAACAACATTTTTGTTCTGTTTCCACCATTTAGGCTTGTTGTAGGAGTTGGTATACTTGTTATCACTTTGGAGAGTAATTTCTCCTTTTTTAACCATGACTTATTTGATAAAGATGGCATTCTTGATCATTATGTCAAAGCTGGGTGAATCTTGCATTTGCAATGTGCATTTCAATTCTGGTATCAAGTTATTAACAAAGATTTCCATCTTTTTGGATTTGGGAATAGCTCGTGAATACCTTGCAAAGATATTCCTCCACCTTTGTAGAAAGTGTGTAAAGGATTCGCCGGTCCTTTGTTTAGTGTTACATAGATCCATCATGGTTACATCATGCTGTATATTGTAGGAGTAATGTTGGATAAATATTTGACTTAACTACTCAAAAGTTTTTACCTTAGGTGTAAGCTTTGATAACCACTTCATGGCATTTCCACCTAGGCTTCCTAGAAATAGCCTCATGAGGTATGTAGGTTCATGCATGTACTCTATGATTAGAGCACAAAACTCTCTCACATGGTCATGTAGATCAGTCTCTCCCGTATAATTGTTGTATTTTTCCTTGCCATGTTGAGAGGAAATGGAAACATATTAATAATCTTGTCGAAAGGGAATGGACAAATGGCATCCAAAGAGTATTTTGTCTTGGGTTTAGCCTTCTCCTGTTTGAGAGTTGCAAGCAGTTTGCATCAAGGTGAGTTGTTTGGTGAGAATAGAGATAGGATTTGATACCTCTTTTTCCTTTAGTTGTTCAACATCATAATCTTTAGGAAATTTTACGCCTGTGGATGCTAGATGGAGAAATTACTTCTCTTTATCTTCGCCAATTATCTTTTTCAATGTTTTTTGGAATTTCTTACTCTGTTTGAGTTTATTATATTCTTCTTCAGTAATGTCTTCCTCATTGCCTGAACCAAACAAAGGACAGTCAATGTGTTCTTCTTCTTCACCATCGCCATCTTTGTGTCTCTAGTTTTCATCATTGTTGTATTCCTCAAAAGCCTCACTCCATTCGTGAGTGGGTGTTTCCATTTCTAGGGAGTCTAAATCGAACAGGGAACTGTGAGATGTTTCTCCTTGTTGAAAGTGTAGTAATATTGGAGGTACTTCCAATTCTTTAGAAGTGTACTTGTTGCATCTTATGTTAACCATGTATTTGTATCTCAACTTTGTTAAAGTTTCCCGATAGTGTCAAGTGAGGTATCAAATCATTCAAGTGAGTGTTCCTAGGTAGAAGTGTTATTTGTGTTTTGGTGGAAGTAAATGATTCCAGCGTCAAAGAGTTAGAATGGCCTGATAGTGAGCTAGGAGTCAAGTTGTTTTGAAAAGTGAATAGACCACACGTATTGAGATTGATTGTAAGAGTCTGATAGGACATGCAAGGTAGACGTCTGAAATTTTTTTTTGAAATAGCCACAGTGAGATGAGAAAAAACAATAAGGACAGACCAAAGAGCCAAAAGGGTATCCAAATAAACAATCTTTCTTTGAGAGGTAACTATGCAAGTGCCCACTGTCAAATTTGTCAGTTTTGTCAATTTTGTCTTGGAAGTGCGTGAAGTTTGTTTGATCAAAGATTGCGTTATGAGATTTTCCAGTGAGTGAAAAACACATGTAGACCAATGATTGAATTTTGTTGCTTATTTTGAAGGTATTATCTTTTTAATGATTTTCAGTCATATCAAGCATCGTTGCATTGTTAAAGGGGAACAAACACATCCTTATGCCCTATTTTCTAAGTAGTGTGTGTACTTGAATGTGACCTCTAAATCATGCACAAACCTAGCATAGTCTTTAATTAATTGTTCAATTTACAAAAATAAACATGAGTTGTTTATCCTGCAAACTCAATTAAAATGACTTGCTGCCTCCTAATTAGTTGTGGATGTCGATTTTACCCTCAGAATGAGAGCCAACAACTTGACCATTGCTAACATGGAGGATTTCTAGAAAAGATGAAATACCATTACTCTATGAAATTGAAATTGCAACTAGTCTATGAAAAGAGATGCAATTAATCTAAGAAAGTGAATTGCAACTAATCTAAGGATGAATTACAACTAGTCTATAGAAGCAAATTGCATTTAATCTATGAAAACCAAATGCTCCTAATCTAGAATTCAAATGCTTTTAATCTAGAATGGAAATTACATTTAAAATAGAAAAGGAATTGCATTAATCTAGAAACCTTGCAAGAATCAAATTGAAATGTTAGACATATAAATGAATCATAAATGAAAGCAATATATCTTCAATTCCAATTGAAACTAGCCTAATTATGCAATTTTGAACTTAAAAGCATGAAATAAATTAAATGCAAAATTGACTATAGATTTGATGCTCTCCAAAATCATCCTCTTAAATGAAGAAAATGAGGTCCAATTTATAGAAAACCATGGAAAGAGAGTGAAGAGTTTCTTGAAAAGAAACAATTGTCTCTTCATTCTCCTTTGAGACAAAAATGCAAAGATTATTTAAATAAAAGGGTGAATTATTGCCACATGAGTGTCCTTTTACATGGAATTATGGAATTCCTTTTTGAGGATAATTCATCCAATAAATAAATAACCTTTCAATTCCTTTTATGTATATTAGCTAAAGGGGGTGGAATTGATTTAAGACTTTAGGATTAAACCAATTAATCATAGGGGTTTTTAGCTAATAAACTCTGAGAATTTAGGAATTAAATATAATGTTAGATTTATGCAAATTTGGGTTTTCTGCATTTGAAACTCAGTCAATTAAAGTTAATAAGGAGAAGAATTTTTCTAGTACAATAGGACTTCGAAGATGAGAAAATGCACCAAAATTGATTAGGATTATTAGGTGCCAATTTTGGGGTGTTACATTTTGCCCCTCTTTGAATTGATGTGTGAGAAACGCATTGATTCAAAGAATAGTCTAAAGTGAAGATGAATATTTCAGAAGTCTAGGTTAGGTTGCCAAGACACTGATTAGGTTAAGAAGAAGAATCATCTGAGAGGAGATTAGAATCAGGGTTAGATTACCCCAATGTCCACTGATATCTGATGAAGATCTAGGGTTATCTCCAGAATCAGGGTTAGATTGCCCCAATATGAAGGTTAGCCCTCTGTGATCTAGGTTAGATTGCCTAGATAATGGTCTAAAGAGTTTTTGAGAGTTATCTTTAGAATGAAGTGTAACTTTCAGGAATTAGGGTTAGATTGCCCCAATACCCAATGAGATTTCAAGAATCTTCTTCAGAACGAAGCTTGATCCTTGAGGATCTAAGTTAGATTTCTTAGATACCTAGAAAGATAGATGACAAGATGTGAGATATTAAGATGCCCCTAGAGATTCAAGATCATGGAATATCCAATTTTGACCATAAGGTATGAAAAACTGAATATGCCCCAAGTGATGAGATTCCCCTAGCGATGGGGAATTTTGATTCAGATCAAAATGATTCAAGAATGATGTAAAAATATTTAATGATGCAATCATCCTGCCCCCTCGAGAGAAAAATTGAAAGATGACACATCATAAATATGAGAGCGAGAAATCACAGATACAAACAAGATCAAAGATCCAAAGATATCTAGAAATAGATCAAGAGGAGACATAATCAATTTAGAGCGATTGAGAGGTCCTGTTGATTAGGTTTGACCATAGTTGACCAAAATTAACTAGAGTTGACTTTGATGAAAATATTGTAGAAGCCGATAAAATGATAATAAGAGAAAATCCTGACAAGAAAGCAACATCAAAAAATTGACTGCACAAGTATCCGATCACGTTGGTCCCACAATTTTAAAATGAAATTTTGAGCTTCTTAGGAGTGTTAGATTTTGATTTCAATCACGAAAATGGATTCAGAATGGTCCATTTAGCCAAGGGTGCAACTTTCATGGAAAATAGAGCACTTTGAAAAAGTAGGTCAAAGGCTATATAAGGCCCAGAGGGGTCATTTTCAAATCATTATTCACCTTTGACTTTAGTGATGGCAAGGGTTCCAACTGACATTGATAGTATTCCTGTACATTCTCATTGATTTGAGCACTCCCAATGACACAATTGACCAGTGGAGTATGACGCACCTATAAGTAATCGCAACTTGATCCTGTATTTCTAAAAACAATTTATCAATTTTTAGCGATAGCATATTTTTAGGTCATTTTAAATTTTGTCTTGGCCAATCTCGCGTGAGGAAATAGTTTCCTCGCACCGGCCTTGATCACCTTTCACGTGAGGAATCTAAATCCTTGCATGGGTTAGGGGTTCCGCGCGTGGGCCCCTCCCTAGCGCTCATGCAAAGAGCGCGCGTGCGCCGCTTGATATTTCTAGAATCTCACGCGAGAACACGTCCCGCCTCACGCGAGCCAGAAAACTCACTCGGGAAGAGAGTTTCCTTGCACGAGAAAAGAGTTTTCTCACATGGGAAACTGGCCAAAAGTAAAAAATTATCATTTTCTTGCGTCGCAGAGTCAACCAGTTGCCATATCTTAAACTATGTGTAGAATAGGTCCATAGCTGCATTTGTTGTCTTTTTCTTTGAAAAATCATCATTGTTGAGGTACTGATCCAATTTTGTCACTTGCTTTGCAAGTCAACCTCCCAAACATCAGTTTCAGATCTCATCATCCCATCATGGGTGATTTATTACAGAGACTATCAGATGCTGATGGGGCCCACATTGACAGGCTAGATTGACATATCTGTGTGATGTACAGAATATTTGGGTGAATCATGGATTACTTGGTGCCCTGGTTGAGCATTTCCATTCAGAGACAAACACTTTTCATTTGTCACAGGGAGAGATGACGATGACTCCAGAGGATGTATACTGGATTTTGAGAGTGCCTTTCCATGGAGCTCATGTAGAGTATTGCACACAGCCTAGAGATGGTACACAGGCTTTGAGAGCCATCTTTCAAGATGATTTGGTGATGGGCCGAGCCATTTCATGGGAGGAGTTGATACAGACTTATGGCAGAGATTATCCCTTGGAAATTATTCTTGCACTATTTTTGAGTTGTCATTTGGTTCTTGATCGTGGTCAACACAGATTAGAGTGCGGCTGGGACGTTATGCTCCAGAAGATGCTGGCTGTTCCTGTAGTCACTTTTGGATGGGGCAAGTGCATGCTCATGCGGATGTACCATGAGATGCATGAGATCATGTATCGGGGTGCCCATACTATGGCGGCAGGGGTCATCATTTTGCAGATCTGGGCCTGGGAGCACCTTCCTGTATGTAGGCCAATTTTCCATGATACATGGCAGCCATTAGAGCCGTATATTTACAGATACGCCAGCCTGATGAACCAACCCGCGCTAGGTAAGACTGAGTAGTGGAGGGCATATATTGATGATATGGCTGTAGTCATATGGTGACCTTGGGTAGCCACTGAGGTTTGGGATGATGCTCATCATGAGCTATCATACATGTTCTGCTCGCGTCCTCTGATAGGATGTACCATTACTGTCATTGAGCGCTTCTTGCTCACGCGCATATTGTGCCAGTTTGGAAGGCCGCAAGATGTGTCTCTGGAGTATTGTACATATGCCTAATTCATCAATGAGATGAAGAAGGGGTGGCAGAGATTACTTGATAGGGGGCGTAGCATGATAGCCGCCCGAGTACCACCAGCTAGGTGGGATTATATGGCTGCGGTGACGAATGCAGGTATGACACCTGCATATAGAGACTATATGTTAGCACACCCTTTTTCAAGATTCATAGCTCCAGTGGGTCAGATACCTCAGGTTGTATAGCCACTACCCCAACAGTAGGCACAATAGGTTCCTCCACCAGGACAACAGCCACAGGATCAGCAGCCATAGTAGCCACCTCTACAGCAGTAGGAGAGAGTTGTATGACCCAAGATAGTTCAGACAGATATTCCTATGAGACCCATGGGATCAGATGTAGGTGTTGGGCCCAGTGGTAGCCAGGACAGAGCTACAGAGCAGGGAGATGATACAGTGATGGCTGACACTATTTTGACTGATCCTCCAATAGGTGGACAGGTAGCATAGTTATAGGAGGCTCTCCGGAGAGTCAGAGAGAGCCCGACAGACTCAGAGGGAGTGTGAAGACCTCCACACGCAGGTGATCATCCGAGATATGTGGATATCTAAGCAAGACCAGGAGATCTAGGAGTTATGAGAGGCATTGGGTAGATCACAGCTAGAGACCAGATACAAGGCTGCTCAGGCTTCTTACTATATGCTACATTTACTATTGCAGTACCTGAGGTAGCGGATTAGATTTTGCCTTTCACAGAGTATGCTGGTGCACAGGTCGTTCCACTGGGACCACCTCCACCAGGTCCTCCTCCTTAGCAGCAGGGTATGCCACCCCCTCAATAGTAGGGCATGCCACCACCTCCACCTCCTCTAGGTGGTTAGATTGTGATGTATATTGTACCACCATTTTGACATATTGTGCTCGAGTAGCACCCTTGTACATTCAGACTGATCGATATATATATAT
>MU225326.1:1529822-1547198 GCA_018584345.1 Thuja plicata | reverse complement strand
AGGTATAAGTGCATGTTTTGGATTATGGCATGAATGCTCAGAGACAGGAAGGATAGGCTTGGGATAAGCAAGATCATGATAGGGTAGCATGCAAAAGTGAATAGGCTGATGGAAGGGATCATGAATGCTAGGATACATGATGCTCATGGATAGACTCAACCTTGTCAAGATTAGAAAAAGGAACATGGATGTTCACGAGCTAGCTAGATGTAAGATGTGATGGGAGAAGATGACATGGAAGGAACTTTCCCCCAAGTGAAGAGTACAAGTAGGAGGAATTACACATGACGCCTGTTTGCTAGGTTTTCATCATGGTACTTATCCAAGGTGCCATAAGAAGTGGTTTTCACCATAGGACAAATTGATTTCTCTTTACTTTTTCTACCAAGGTGCCTGTTTACCAGGTTTTCACCAAGGCACTTTTTCATTTTTTTTCTTTTGTTATTTTTCTCTTTTTTTCTTTTTTTTTTCTTTTTTCTTAAGCTTCTTGCTCTTTAGATAGTGCTCCTTCAAAGGATATTCTATGAGGGGCCAAGGCCACTGAAAGTATGCTCAAAGATGTTGATAGGAAGATGAAATGGAGGATAAGGAAGATGGAGGCTAGGATTTTATGTAATGGATTGGATGAGAGAAAAAGAAGGAATGTAAGGACCCAATATGCAAGGATAGTAGGTGACAAGATCAACATTGACACAACCCTTGAAGGGTAGTGGACGAATGGAGGGAAAGTGGATGGAATAGCTTGATACATTGGTGGATGAGCGGATATGAATCTTGGTACGTTAGGACCCAAGATGGAGTCAGAAGATGGGAGATGTTTAGATGGAGATGAAGTGGAAGACTTTGGAAGCTTAGATGCCAACTCTGATTGTTCCTTTTGGTGCAATTATTTTAAAAGAGACTTGGGAATCCACATAACTTTTGTTTTTCTTTTTGCATCCAAGTCCTTGAGAAGAGACTTGGGAATCCATATACAATTTGATTTTCTATTTGTATCAGATGATTTAGAACACAATTCTTTCATAATGGATTTAGGAACCCATATTTTCTTTGATTTGGTTCTTTTCTCAGTGGACCTTTGTGGTCTCTTGAATATTTCATTTTCCTTTGTAGTCACATGTCGATTAGATTGGACATAGTGATCTTCATATGTACGTGGATTCTTATATTTCTATTTTTAGTGTTGCACATCCAAATTTCTTTTAAAAGACTTAGGAATTGTGGATGAATAGGGCCGATATGACTGGTTCATATGGAGGGATTGATAGGGAGACTTCAAAGATGTATGTCTTTGTTGATCTTTATAGGAGATAGGGTAAGTGGATGACAAGCTAGTATTGACAGGCATGGTAGATGGGGGGACATAAGGACCCAATATAGATGGAAGGTTTGACGGTCTAAGTTTTGGGATATAAGGACCAAGGATAGATTTGGAAGATGGGGAAGACTGATGTTTGCATTTAAATGAAGGGATATAAAGTGTGGAGGGGATATCAACATCTTTAGAGTGAGTTGCATGGCCAAGGCTCTTCCCTTTTGAATTCACCTTTATATCAATAGGAGCATGAGTAGCTTTGATAGGAGCGATTTTGATAGGAGAAACTAAAGCTTTAGGGGATTTATTTTTCTGTAAGGGATTTGGAGGAATGATGTTTTTATTGAGGTGGATATGGAAGAGCATGACAAAGAGATGAAGGGATGCTCTAATCTTGACAAGGATCTTTAGATGGTGTACAAAGGGTACCTTTCTCTTGATTTTCAATAGGTTTATTATAGATGGTAGAAAGGATAACTTGATCTCACTTGGGAGATGGAGGATGTTCTTGGAAGCAATGGAAGGGGATGATTAAATTATCATGGGATTCTTGAGATATGCAACACTGGTCAACCATTGGATTAAGATGGAGGGTGTCTTGATCTTGATCATAACTGATATTTGTTTTCTCACATTGTGGATTCTCCTCTTGACATGAAGCCACTTCTAAGGATGAGGTAGGAGTTTTAATCTGCATATGGGATTCTTGAAATGTTGATGGGTAGTCATTTGGAATAGGCATGATAAATGTTGAAGCACATGGAAGCTTGGGGTCTATGATCTTTGAAGCCTGAAAAGGACTTGCACTCGTATGCGGATTAGCTTGGATCTCTTTAGAGGTAGTCCTTGAGGGTAGACACAGTCATCATTAGGTTCAGTTTTTGATAGAGAGGATGAATCTTTAGGAGATGGAGGGATGGTGGAAGAAGTAGACGTGAGATGGGAACCATTACTAGACATAGGTTCCTGATATTGATCATGCTTGAGATTAGTATCTTCACTAGGTGATTCATTAGGATTTTCCATTTTGATTATGCCATCACCTATGAGATCTTGGATTTTATGTTTCAACTCCATGCAAGATGAAGTTTCATGCTTATTGTGTCGATGATATGCATAGTAGTTACTGAAGAATGTGGATCCAAGTAACGTGATTTTAGGCAACATGATGAGGTCATTCTCAAGAAGTTCTTCTAATGCTGATTCATAAGACTATCCTAAAGGAGTAAATATTCTCTCCGAAGGATAATCAGACACTTTTTGACTTGCAATATCCTTCTTTTGCGGATAGAAAGGGATCCCGTCTGATGTTGTAATGGTTTCCTCTACATGCTCTTGATCAAAGTTGGGATTGTCATCAAACTGTTCTAGATCAAAATTGGGATTGTCATCAAATTGTTCTTGATCAAAGTTGGGGTTATCATACCAAGATTTATCCATGTTGGAAGAAAGTGGAGAGATGTGAGAATCATTTTCCCTCTTTAATCGTTGGAGTTTAGATCCCAAAGTTTGAAGTTTTTTCCATAAAGTTTCCCTAAGGATCTTGTCTTTAGTTTTAGACATTATAAAATTGTCTTGATACGCTTTCTTGTAAGGATCAATTAGTTAGTAACTCGAGACAACTAGTTTCAATCTACAAACAATGAGGGAAAAAGCAATCAAATCCCAGACAAGAGGCAGATTAGGCAGATAAACAAACTCACTTTTCAAGATAAAAACCAGATTTTGAGACACAGTGAGAAATATTCTCTAACAAGATTTCCAGGCTTAGGATAGTTTCAAGATGATACAAATCAGCAATCTTTGTTTCAAGGTGACAAGCACTCATTTAAAAACATGAAGTTTCAATCAGGCAGTAGTGACACAAACAGTAGTCATAAACAATTCCACCAAGGACAAAGCAACTTGGTAGAAACATGGGAGTCTTTGTTTGATGATAGTACAGATAGTTTAAGACTCTAAAATAGACACTCAGTTATCCCTAAAAATAAAATTGGTTGAGAAGACAAAATTTGTGCCCCGCTGTCTTATGCATATGCGTGCACCTCACACAACAGTGTCACCCTCGAAAGAGCACCCATGTTTTTGGTCTTTCCAAGGAATAAGTATATATGTTCAAAGGTTACCCTTAAACAGGGGCTAGCATCATATACCACTTCAAACATCCAGGTGCATACCTATGTCGAGAATCTAGGGGAGAGATTCTTCCCTCTCCCTGCACACAGATTATGTCTCCTTTCAGAGGTGAACCAGGTAGGCATCTAACCAAGAGAGTATTTAATAGGCTTCCATTCACAATAACCTCCGGTGCCTCTGATATAGAGCTGGGGCCTCGCAGCCACACCAATACTTGTAAGTCACACACCCTTGCAAGCAAGGCTGGGAGCGGCACCGCTCAGTATGATAAATAAGGATTTCTCATGATGATAGTTGAAATCAATGAGAAAGAAGTTACTATGGCTTTGGATTCTTTAGACTACAACAAAGTAGAATTTATTAGAGTGAGGTGGAATCACCGGCGAAAGGTGTGTACTCACTTGGGTCATTCCTGGAGGTTCAACTTCCGGAAGGCCCTCTAAAGGTGACTCAACTTGGTTCAGATTCAAGGGTTTGATTTTTTGGTTCTCTCAATGAGAGAAGAGCATACTTCTCTACCTTTGCACCTCACCCAAACACATCAAGCATATTTATCACTGAGATAGTTTCACTCCATCAAATCCATAAGTCTTTGGGTTTCTGATTCTCTCAAAGAGAGAAGAGCATAATCCCCTAACAAGTAGAAGTGCTAATGATTCGCTATCTTGCTTTGCTTCCCCAAGTATCCATCATGCTAGCAACATCTGGGTCTCGATTTCATCCATGGGCATCAGGCATCACTTCCATGTAATGAAGATCCTATTCCCCTACTTTGCTATCGGGATCCTTACAAAATTTTAACAAAGCCCTATTTAGACTATGTGAATGAAAAATAGTAAACAAACATGACGTTTTAATTATGCCTTTGACTATCATCCTGCAAGTAAACTGTTAGAAAGTTTTGATCTTTGGCAAGCAAACTTACAAACCACTGTTATGCTGCAGCAGAAAACCAGAAACAGAAAAATCAGAGTAGAAAATAAATGTCAGAACAAAGAAACAACAGATTAACAAATTCTAAAATTTAAATACCTGTTTGTCAAAGTTCGTGTGAGAAAGTGCTTTGACACGCATGAGAAAGTACTTCGACATGCACGAGCTTTCTATTTTCTCGTGCGACAGAGTGCTACAAAGAGCAAAACTTCATGCGGCTCAACGCAAAACTTCTCGTGAGACTCCATACCAGTGCTGTACAGACGTACGATAGAGCTCCAAAAACACAGTCAAAAAGTTTGAAAATGAGGCCATAAATCATTTTTTCTACCCCACGGTGGGCGCCAAAATGTGTGTGCTTGAATGTGACCTCTAAATCATGCACAAACCCAACATAGTCTTTACTTAATTGTTCAATTTACAAAAATAAACATGAGTTGTTTATCCTGCAAACTCAATTAAAATGACTTGCTGCCTCCTAATTAGTTGTGGATGTTGATTTTACCCTTAGAACGAGAGCCAACAACCTGACCATTGCTAACATGGAGGATTTCTAGAAAAGATGAAATGCCATTACTCTATGAAATCAAAATTGCAACTAGTCTATGAAAAGAGATGCAATTAATCTAAGAAAGCGAATTGCAAATAATCTAAGGATGAACTACAACTAGTCTATGGAAGCAAATTGCATTTGATCTATGAAAACCAAATGCTCCTAATCTAGAATTCAAATGCTTTTAATCTAGAATGGAAATTGCATTTAAACTAGAAAAGGAATTGCATTAATCTAGAAATCTTGAAAGAATCAAATTGAAATGTTAGACATATAAATGAATCATAAATGAAAATAATATATCTTCAATTCCAATTGAAACTAGCCTAATTATGCAATTTTGAACTTAAAAGCATGAAACAAATTAAATGCAAAATTGACTATAGATTTGATGCTCTCCAAAATCATCCTCTTAAATGAAGAAAATGAGGTCCAATTTATAGAAAACCATGGAAAGAGAGTGAAGAGTTTCTTGAAAAGAAATAGTTGTCTCTTCATTCTCCTTTGAGACAAAAATGCAAAGATTATTTAAATAAAAGGGTGGATAATTGCCACATGAGTGTCCTTTCACATGGAATTATGGAATTCCTTTTTGAGGATAATTCATCCAATAATTAAATAACCTTTCAATTCCTTTTATGTATATTAGCTAAAGGGGGTGGAATTGATTTAAGACTTTAGGATTAAATCAATTAATCATAGGGGTTTTTAGCTAATAAACTCAGAGAATTTAGGAATTAAATATAATGTCAGATTTATGCAAATTTGGGTTTTCTGCATTTGAAACTCAGTCAATTAAAGTACATAAGGAGAAGAATTTTCCTAGTACAATAGGACTTCGAAGATGAGAAAATGCACCAAAATTGATTAGGATTATTAGGTGCCAATTTTGGGGTGTTACAAGTAGAGGATGAAAATACTTGCTCATTGACTTAGGTACACACTCAAATGCTAATCAGAATATGACCATCACCAAGAATACAATTGCTCCAGTCATGATGCCATATTAGCCGACTCCAAACGCAAGTGAGGGCACGATATGACAAGTATCTTGGGGCAATTACTTTTTGCCTTGCACAAGGATTATCACCCTTTCGGAGATGAATCACATAGTTTGACTACAAAGTTTGTTGTTTATGATGGGGCAATCCATTTGAAACCGTCTCCCATAGAATTGCACAAGGCAAAATTGAGGCGTATAGCCCTATGAGTACTCAAATAGGTGTAGTCTCGCAAGAAAGATTCAAGTGGCTCTGCTCTACACATACCCAAGCATGTTCAAGTAATGATGTCAAAATTACAAGAACAAAACCGATTCCGTCTTCCGAGGCTTTGGCCTACGAGGAAGCAATTATTTATAGTGAGTTGGAAGGGTTGGCGTAAAACCTGTCCTCACTTGGGTCATTCCCGAGAGATTTTTTCCTCAACCGGTAGGCCCTCTACTATTTAATAAACATACAAAGGATTGGTGAGCTTAGGATTTCTAGGTTTTTGATTCTTCGAAAGAAGAAGAGAATACTATCCTAGTCCATGCCGTGTTCTCCCAAAACACTTCAAGCAAAAGATCCTAAGTTAATGAAAGCATAAAGACTTGAAAGTAATTTTTTTTTTGTTCAGTTTCCCCAAAGTTAGGTGATTTTCTTATTCAATTACTATCCCAAAATTAGACAATGAAGTTTGCTTGTTCAATTAACCACAATGTTAAATGATTTGTGTTGTCCAATTTCTAATCCAAAGGGAATTATACGGTGTAACTTGTTCAATTATCCCATAAGATTAGTGATTTTCTTGTTCAATTTCTGATCCCAAAAGAATTAGATGATTGAAATTGTTCATTTACCACAAGATTTTAATTCTTTGATTGTTCAGTTACTATCCAACTTTAGAAAAGTGAATTTTCTTTGTCCATTTACCCCAAATTCCTTTCAAGTTTTAAACCAACTTTTGATTTTCTGATTTTCCTTGGAGGAAAAGAGCATACTAATCTGATTGATTTAACAGGTAATTAGAAAATGTGTTAAGTGTTTAAAATTTTGCAAAGAAATCATGTTAATCCATTTGAACACCTACAAAACATGTTAGGTTGCCAAAAATATGATCAAAATCAGGAAAACAACCAAGTCAGCAAGTTAGCAAGTTAGCAATCAAAATTATCAATGAAAGAACTCTATATTTTTGCTCTCTAGACTCCAGATGATAATCTAGAGATCCAAAATGAAAATCCCCAAAAATGATACACTTTTGACCCCAAATGATAATCTTTACCCAAAATGATAACCCTTTTACACGAAATGATAAAACGAACCAAAATGATAAAGGGGTTACCATAGATGCATTAAAGCCAAACTTTTACCTTCCAGAAATGATGTCATTGAGGCAACATACGATATCCAAATTCCCAGAGAGGATGAAATATTTCCCACAGATGATAGATCACTCCTGAAAATGATATCTAATTAACTAGAAACAATAAACTGCCTGCAAACTTTCAAAATGTCAAGGGAAGAGAGCATAATATTTTGAAAATTTGAGCAATCTTGCCCACGGTGGGTGCCAAAGATGTGGTGTGATTTTATGCACATGTTAAGAATGACACAACACTTTAATAGATCATTGCATTAGTGAAAACAAAGGATTAGCAAGCATATCAATCACCAAAATTGACCTATTGCTTCATATCTAGGAGGATTATGAAAAATGACATAATAGCCCTCAGATTATGCATATTTTAGTGACATATACAACCTAGAATGAAAGATTCAAATGAAACTATAAAAATTAAATATGATCAAAATCACAAGAAATATGATTAATAAACATGCATCCTAAGTTCTAATAATGAAGATTATAACAATACAACTAAGAAATAAGCTAAAATGAAATATGAAATTCCCTAAAATATGAGCAACATAAGTTTTCTCCTTCAATTCTCCAAATATGGGCAACATAAGAATGCTTTCAACTCTTCAAAATTCAGGGCCATTTGAGCTCAAAATCCATCTAATTTATAGAAGAAATAGAGGAAGGGGAGAAGAATCTAGAAGGGAAGCCATTAATGAGGATGTAAGACTCATTAATGAGGAGTGTGGAAGAGAATGTATAAAAGCCATTAATGCTTCATTTATGAAAGCATTAATGAGGTGTGGGTGAGGGTTTAAGAAGCATGGGTGAGGTTTTAAGGTCAAGCTTGAGAACTTTGACTTTAGAGGCAGGTTTGAATTCCTAATCACAAATTTAGGAATGTGACAAGCTTTGGGGTAGCTTAGGATTAGGACTAAGGCTTAAGATGGGTGATTAAGGAGATAGAGATGGGAGGAGAGAGAATGAGTGGATGTGGGATTAGCTAATTAGGGTTAATTAGATAATTAAGAAGAATTAGCATGTGAGAAGGGGTTGGGATGAGTTTGAACTCATAGTTGGGTAGTTGAGATTGGTTAGGTGTTGGTTTACAGTTTGTCTACTTTAAATTTGATTTATATAATGACTCTTGAAAATACCTAATACTAGCTTTTTTAGAACAAAAATTAACCACAGACTGGGTCAATGGTAGGAATCTATCAATGACCCCTGAATTGAAAGGTACAGTATCCCTTATGTGAAAGATATGCAATGAATTTTGTCTTTTAGTTTTTAGGGGTACGCTCTTAACCAGAGAGAAGAAGAGGTTCAACCAAGTTTCTCAAAGCATCAAACAACTCAGGCAATGAAAGGTGAAATACTCAATAACATGCAATTTGAAATGCAAAATATCATGCAGTGCGGGATGAATACAAACTATCGTCTACCAACAGAGATGAAGAAAGAAGGTGTAACAAAGAAATTCCTGGATTGCTAAGATTGTGAAACTTTGACAATACCCAGATTATCTTGATATCATTCTCTATTAACCTTCTTCCTAAATCCTTATGCAAGACCTAATCTATTAAACTAATATGTGCAATGAAATGAAAGCAGAGTGCTTTTGCTGAAGATAGTAAACATACAATCCACTGAATGAGAATAAAAAAACCCGGTTCATTACTATTCATTCAATTTCCAGTATTAGCATCCTCCTTCAAAACATCACACAACTAACTAAGATGAACAACAAAAATCACTTCAAACTCAGAGTCGCACACAATAGTCCCAGCTACAGGGGTTTGCCCAAAGTAATTTTTGTCGATCTTATTTACTTTACAGAAATTTACATATATAGGTCTTCTCCAAAATGACTAATTTCAATAATGATTGCCTCTTTACAATATTTATAGAGGAAAATTCTAATAATAAACCTGGTCAGTTACAAAAACTGACAAAGCTGACAAAATGCCAAAAATGGCTACAATATACAAAGGTTGGGAAGACGACATAGGTCAACAGATTCTATGCCTTCTTCTGTGTAATGACTTTTCCTCTGTAAGCCTTCATTGCATCTGTTACCTTGCCCAAATCTTGAGCATTTGGAATGATTATATTGTCAGCTTGGATCATCCAAGAATCATGCATCTCTGTCAGTTTATCCAACCTGGCAATCTGGGATTGGAGCTTCTATGATTCCTCTTGATCACAACATCTATTGCGGAGAGCTCACTGATTCTTGACACTTGGAATTTAGCCAGATCCACAATATCATCTATGAAAGCAAGAAACTTAGCCTTCATTCACTCTATATTCACCAACTTATCACTTCTAGAAACTTGAGATTCTGTGTGCAACACTTTCAAAAACTCAAACAGTTTATCCATCTCCTTTTGCACTAACTTAACCATAGTCTTGAGTTCATTTGCTGATCTGTTTGAGTTTTCAACCATGAATTCCAGAGACTGTCTCTAGTGAAACAATTACTCATGTCCAGACTTGAGGATACCATTGGAGATTGCAACACTAGTCTTCATATCAATCACCTCCTGCAAGGTGGCTAATTGCTCTGTCAATCTAGTGGATGCATTATAGATGGTCTCCTGGTGTTTTGATGATGTATCCTTCAATTTGTCTACATCAAGTAGAAGGTTCCCTAAATTGTCAATGACAATGGGGCTTTGAACCTTCATCGCCTCTATCCATGCTCTACCAATTTGCCCAAACTATCTCTCTTGCTGCAGCTTTAGTAGCAATTTCTTATTCTCTTCCGCATTAGGGTCAAACTAAGTAGATGAAGTAGTGCCAAGAGAAGATTTAATATACTCAACTAGCTCCTTATTTTCAGACTTGAGGACTTCCTTGTTTGCTTGGAATTCTTCTAACCGGTCCTCAATTCACTCATTGGTGGTTTTCCAAATACTCACCATTGAGTCATGCACTAGCACTCCTAGGTCCACAGTTTTAATCCAGAAATCTTGAGTTGAAAGCTCATGAAACTATCCTTCTTTTTGTGGCTATGCTATTTCCATTAGCATATGTCAAGTTGTGGAATCATGGGAAAGGGCCACCATAGACTTTTGCTTCTTTGCATTCTTTGCAGGTGGTTGAGATGAGGTTTCCTTAAGGATTAGGTCCTTTGAAGAAATGGCCTCCTCATGTCGTTTCTTCTTCTTCTCAATGGTTTCTTCTAGCCATGAGTCTATGGATAGCACCTTAATTGTAGACTGAAGAGCCGTAGGATCAAACAGCTTCTAGGCTACTGAAGGAGTTTTCTTGTCTTGTGGTGGAACAAGGAAGGAGGAAACCTTAGTCACCAAAAGGGCCAGAGTATTTACCGGCTAAGAGGAATCCTGACCATCCATTGGATTTGTGTCATCCAAGGTGATAACTAGACTTGGTGAGGGAGGCTTGGTCACAAGCACCTCTTGTTATTTCTTCTTTTCCTTTTCCTTATATTCTTCCTTCTCCTCTTCATTTCCAATGTTCGGGAGTGAACCATCTCCGCAGGTCAGAGTGATGGGAATATTATTTTCTGGGGGCTTTTCACCTCCTTGCCCAGCAGATTGCGCTGCACCTGCTTAAACTGCTGGCACCATAGAAGAAGTAACTGCTAAAGATGATTTCTCATCTCCTAAAGTCATTCCTCTGGATGAACCTGCGCCAAAAGTTCTTTTCTGTCATGCTCCAGTCCATTCTACCCACTGGTCGGTTCTCTTGATAATGCCTCTCATGAGAAGCTCCAATGAATCAATCACTGGACTAGTTGGTGGAGAGGAAGAAATGGGCAACACCTTTATCTGGTTGTAGGACAAAGGGTGCATGAAGAGGTCATCATCTACAAGATCAGATACATCAACAACATTATTATACATTGTAATTTCATCCAAAGTTAAATGGGACCACAATTTCTCCCGTGTCTGATACTCATTAAAACACTCGGCCCAAAAATCTTCAATATCTGGGACATGTCTGTAGGCATGTCCAAGCTTCAGGTGGTCTCTAAAAAAACCCATAGGATCATATTGAGGCCTAAGAACCTCATAATCAAGCAACTTGATCTTATCCTCAAAACTCTTTACTAAATTCTAGGCATCAGATCTGGAGACACAGGAATACGGACCAACCACCATGGGGAAGGAAATTCTAGTGATCTTCTTCATAGTTGAACATAGAGTGTTCACTTCCAATATCTACTGGAAAAGCTCCACCAAGACCACCATATCTTTAGGATACCAAGGTAGTCTCTTAGGAAATCTAGAGAAGGACCCTATCCGAAGATAAGAGAAACTTGGGAATTGGATGAAAGAGCATCTATACTGACTGATTTCCAAGATGGCCTCTGGTGAGAATCTTCTTTATAGGCAACCTTGAAGTTCCTGACATATTCTCATTATGAATGCATCATTCACAGTAGTATATTCCTCAAAGCTCCTTTGCAATTTTAGATTCGGGTAGAACTCATATATTTTGGTGTTGTTGTTGAAATTTCAGATTGCTGGTAAGCCGGGCCACAGGTTCTGAGTCACCAGAGCATAGATCAAGTAAGAAGACATGTAGAACTATTTGAATCCTTGACAAGAACTCATCTAGGATGCTAGCTTCTCACACAGGATTTTTGCCCAATGAATGAACATATTTTCTACACAGACAGCATGAACAAGAAAGAAATTATGTTCAACAAGATCCAATATCTCAGGTTTTTTGTCCAATCTGGTCAACAGGGCCAGAATATCAACAATTTCCCTCTTTAGGGTTGTTCCAAAGAGAGTTTTTGACATCTTACTTTTCTTTGATCGAGGGGTCTGAAACCAGGTCTTCTTCATGTCTTCCCTCCTTAGAGTCTTCTTTTCATTGAACATAGATGTAGATGAACCAAAGTCAATATCACAATATATGTCTTTTGTTAGAATTCTAAAAGTGGATTGGATTAGGGCTTTATCAATAGTTAGCAAAATAGATTGATCTGGGAACAAGATTTTCTTTTTTGCTGTGTCATATTTCTCTATACATTCTCTGACAAGCTCAGGAGCTTGAACTACCATTGAAAACCCTATAGCTTCTACCAGACCACTATCCTTAAGCTTTTGTGTAATAGGGTGAACTAGTTGAGAATTCAATCTTATGTGCAAATCTCCAAGATCAAAGAATCTTAGAGATGTGTCGCAAACTTCTTTCAATTCAATTTCAATACCAATTAATCTGTTGTAACTTGAAGCTTTAACAACCATTTACTATAAAACTGAGAACATGAGTGAAGACAAATGGCTTTCTAATAAAAAATGGTGAGTAGCAAACGGTGGTGAATGCTGAAGAAATAGCCGCTAAGATCTGAATGTTGGAACCACACGAATGACATTAAGGTGACCTAACAGACACAATAGTAGGATTAGCATTTAATTTTTGATGATCAACGACTATTTGAAATTCCTATTTTGGAGAAAATAACGGCCTCAAAATCCTCAAACTTACACTTAACTTTATGTTCATTAACCGCTTACTGAAATAAAGATTTAGTCTTGCGGAAAGAGAACATACTTTCCTTCTGATGCTGAAATGAATGAACATTAGACCATTTTACCCTGTGTGGAAAAAGAATATAAGAGAATACTTTTCCCGTAAGCCTGTTTCCTTTATTTCAGAAAAGTATCCCAACAACTTCACCTTTTATCCTTTGCACACTTAAACAACTTCTTTTCCGTCGGGAGCATTTAACTTCTTATTTTCTCTTTTCACTTGTGTCAGGGTTGCACCTTTGAGACCAACTTTTCTGGATGTTGCATGATCATTGCCACTATTCCGCAACTTGATATCTCTGAGAGTTGAAAAACTCTTATTATGAAAAAAAGCTTTATCAATCACTTATATAAAACACATGTTTATCTTTCAAAAAAACATATTGAGCATTACAGATCCTAGGGTGACTGCTTCTCATTTAGGAGATGCTATGAAACTCTTTTCCTGATATACCTAGATCACCTAAACACTAGATGAAGCAGAAAGATTGAAAACCTACTACGTTCAAATAGGCAAGGAAAATAATTTATCTAATAAGTACATTATTGGAAGGTTTTAGGATGAATGAGAAGTAGGTCATCAAAGAACAATTTTACCCCATATGACCTAAAGACCCTTAAACTAAAATTTGGCAACAGCTGGCTCCGACTGGGGACTTAGACATACCAATGTCTGAGAAGGGACCCAAAGTCTCTAGTTTCATACAACAAGACCAAAAGGAAAAACAACGGGCAGACTAAACTAAAACACACAAAAAGAAAAGAAACTAAACTAAACTAAGACTAAGAAAGCAGGAGAAACACAAAGCAAACCTACCCACACTAACACTAACCTATAGGGATGACCTGCTTTCACTTGAGTATTTGGTAGAGCTTCAGATCCTGGCCATTGTAGGAGAATGGCAGAATCTCTCCAGAAGGATATGCTAGAATAAAGGAATTATTCTGGTTCACCTATATAATCTTTAATGGTCCTTTCCAAAGTGAGTCAAACTTATGATGCTTTCCTTTGGACTCACGCCTTTTATCCCACAGTAGAACCAAGTCACCTTGTATAAAATTTCTTGGTTTGGCCTTCTTGTCAAAGAATGTTTTCACTCTCCTCTGATGTTCAATGATGTGGTCAACAAGATTTTCCCATTCTTCCTCCAATTTGGTCAGATACATGATTCGTTTCTCCAGACCATTCTGGAAAATTGGATCTTCAATTACCTGCTGCAGCATGCAAATGGATAACTCCAGTGGAAGTGGGAGACTAGGTTCAATTCCATAAACCATCTCAAAAGGGGATATCTCAATAGCTCATTTAGGTGTTATCCTATCCGCCCATAGAGCTTCATGCAATTTATTGTGCCAATCCTTTTGACTTTCTGAAACTAGTTTCTTCATTATGTTAATCAGGTTCTTGTTTCTTGACTCAGCTTGACCATTTCCCTCAGGGAAATAATCGGATGAGTGACTAAGATGGATACTTTTGTTGTAGAAAAACTCTGTAATCTTCAAAGAAGAGAAATATGTGGCATTGTCCACCACTAGCTTGAATGACACTCCAAACCTTACCAAGATATTCTCCTTGATAAACTCGTAGACAACCTCAAATGTGGTTTTCTTGGTACGCTTAGCCTCAACCCACTTGGTAAAGTAATCTGTGGCAGTTATGACATATAGGTGACTTGCAAAAGAGGGAGGATTTATCAGACCAATGAAATCAAGCCCCCATTTTTGAAAGGGATCCTCAACTACAACCGGCTTTAATGTGAGAGCAATCAACTGAGGCTTACTAGAAAACATATGACATTTATCACACTTGGCCACCCAATTGTAGGAATCTTTAAACATGCTGGGCCAGTAGTAACACTGCCTCAAGATTTTATATGCAGTGACTATGGACGAGAAGTTTCCACCACACGCCTCATTATGGAAAGCCTAGAGAAATCTCTCTTGTTGTGACCTATCCACACACCTTAAGAAAGTTGCATCTATTTCCCCCTTATATAACTGGTCATCATAAATGACATACTTGGCTACTTTGGTCTTCAAATCTCTTCTTTGTTTGTATGTCAATCCTTCTGGGAAATCTCCATAAGTAAGGAAATAGGAGATGTTTGAAAACCAGGGATCAAGAAGAATAACCATTAACACCTTCGGAGAATCCTCCTCTTGATCTATTTCCTAATTTTTTGCAGCTCTAGTATTACATCCTATTTCTTGTTGTGTCAGAATGCTCTTAACAACAGAATCATGAATATAAATAACAAAATGGGAATGTAATACATAGAATCTAAAATTCTTCAGTGCCCTTACCTTCGCATATGCATTCTTCTCCATTTGAGAATGTCTTAGTTCATGATCCTTGAGTGGAGTGCTCATGAATACAATAGGTGCCTGAATTCCTTCATTGTTCTCTTGCATTAGGATAGAAGACAATGTATGGGTTGATGCGTAACAATACAATATGAACTCCTTGGTATAATCCAGATGCAGCAACATAGGTGCTCTAGCTATAGTGTGCTTGATTAAATCAAAGGCCTTCTTCCCAGAGTCATTCCACTTTAAACCTTGACTACTCTTTATCATATCAATTATGCATTTCTTAATCTCAAAAAAGTTAGGAACGAATCGCTTGAGAAAGTTTACCTACCCAAAGAATGATCTTGTTCTGGATTTGCTTGCCAGAAGGTTCAATTATTGGATGGCCTTCACATGCTTAGGGTCAATTCAGATTCCTTCATGGGAAACAATATGACCGATAAGTTTACCTTCGGTGACACAGAAAATAGACTTCTTGGGGTTAAGGGAGATGCCATGGGCTCTATATCTTTTTAGCACTTTCTCAAGATCTCTTAAATGATCTTCTCTCTTCTTAGAGAAGACTATTAAATCATCCAAGTATATAACTATTATTCTATCCCAGAGGTCCTCAAATGAAGAGTTCATTTCCCTCTGGAAGGTAGCTCCAACATTGATAAGCCCAAAGGGCATTCTATTGTAAGCAAACGTTCCTCAAGGAGTGGCGAATGTTGTCTTATACTTATCTTCTGGGTTCACCTCAATCTGGTTAAAACCCGAGAATCCATCCAACATGGACATCATTTTGGATCCAACAAATATTTGCAGTATATGATCCATGTTGGGTAAGGCGTAATTATCCTTCAGAGAAGCCTGGTTCAGATTCTAGAAATCTACACAAATTCTGATTTCTCCATTCTTCTTCCGGACAGGCATGATGTTGGCTATCCATGTGGAGTGATGTATGGGGTTGATAATTTTTGCCTCCAACATCTTGTGAACTTCCCTAAAAATGGCATCTAAAACCTTAGGATTTTAGTTTCATTGCTTCTGCCAGAAAGGGATAGCTTCAGGCTTGAGAGGTTTCGTGTGCTTGAAGTCTCCATTCTGGAAAGTTTTGAGGTCTTTATAGCCCCAAGCAAACACATCTTTATACTGGGAGAGTAGGTGTTTAGGCTTTTCTCTTTCCTTTTTTTTGCAACAACTGCCAATATTTATCATCTTAGGTTTATTTTTAGTGCCTATGTTCATTCCCTCGAAATCCCCTGAGATACCACCTTTCCTATCTCTTTCTTTTCTAATATACGCATCGTGTCTATCAAAAAGTTTTTCAAGGGAGATGAGGTGTTGAGGAATTTTGTTACCTTTTAACCGTTCTTCTCCAAGCTCTAACTCCTTGCTTTCTGGAGAGAGATCCTTGTAGGTACTAGAGCTTCCTTCAAAATATTGATCACCAAACTGATCTGATCCTTCCATGAAAGCTTGTATCTGCTTATCACTGATGAAGACTTGCCAGATTTCCACATTATCTGGAACATTCAGCTTTGTTAAAATTATAGCGTCGATCAGATAAATGTTCAGTCTGCAATAATAGAAATATATTTATATATATATATTAATAATAATAATTATTAATAATATTAATGTTTATTATTATTCATATTTATATTTAATATTATAAACAATATTATTGCTTTAATATAATAACAATGATTATTATTATTATCTAATAATAATAATAATGATAATAATCATTATTGATCGAATGGATAATATCGACTAAATTGTCGATTTATATTTCACCGACGATAGACTTAACATATTAATGTTATGGCGCCACTTATTAACACACCGATCATTATCGGTTTCAATGCATGATATCTATTATAGTTATCGGGTCCTTCATTTACGTAGGTGACAAGGAAACATGTAAGGAGCCACGTATATAATAGACGTGACTCCTTGAGGAGTCACGTCTATTATGGATGTGGCCTCTCACACCCACCTACAACATATATATATGGCTGGTTGAGGATTAAAATGAACACACCGTAATTGATAAGTGCAGTTCCTCCTCCAACTACCAAGTAAACAGAGATATTAAATATGTAGATTTAGCAAAGGTGATTTACATTAAATAATACTTTCTCGGTTATATTCAGTCCTGAATTTTTTGTTTCAGTTGCATTTACATGGTATCAGAGCCAAGTTAGAAACTATCCTAGCAATTGAACTTGACAGATTCAAAATTTAAATCTAGTTATAAATATCACATTTCCATGGCAAGCGCTATAAGA